>JAJHUR010115843.1:21990-52147 GCA_027495735.1 Lutjanus campechanus | reverse complement strand
ACAGACTGTCCACAGCTAAAGCTATATTGGAAGACACAGGTCACAGAATGGTTAGTCAAACTGGTTTGAACCATTTAAGATATACAGTATTTACAGGGCTGTTTCACCTAAATCATATTTAGAAATCATTGAACTCTGGTGGTATCCAGCCATAGATGGTTTTGGTTTTACTTTTCCAAGTATAGTAGAATGGAGGTGAAGAAAATATATTGTGTGGTGCAATGAAAAATCTTTTGTCAACAGGTTTTTGTGGGTCAGTTTCTATAGAACACAGTCCTGATGAAAAGTATTCACAAGAAAGATTTGTGTATTGTCATGAGTAACAGAGAAACCGATGATGGAAAAATACATTTAAATGCAAGTTTTCAATAAATAATGTTCGCAATGGTGCATTTGTTTCCAAACCAAAAACTATCTGCATGGGAAAAACACTAAAGGTAGGAAGGAACACTTGATTTTTATTAGAGCTGAAAATAATTGAGTAACTGTTTAACTTTATGACATTTAGGAGACAAGATTACAGAAATCACCACTGATGTTATTTCGTAATTTGGTTGAACTGATTCTTTACACCCTGCTAGATTGCCTTTTTAATTGTTTTTTGTCTTTACAGTGCTCTGAAATAAACTTTTTGAGTCAGTACACACACTAGCATACAGCACATCTGCTGACAAACCGAATGAAAACACAGCTTTAAATGAAAAATTCAAGTTGTGCATAATAAATACTGACAGGTATAAATTGCTTCAATGTGTACATGTTTATTTCCCAAAGTTTGTATCGATGAACAGAACATTAGAGGAATGTAAATGTACACACTCTTAGCATTTCATATATAAAATGTACATGACACAGTACCAAAATGAACATACCTCATCTGGCATTAAGTTAAACGGATCTATGACCTATAAACTGCTGTTCCTTTTCAATACACGCATCATACCTGTCCACCTGAGGATACATTATGTCTGTTGTATGAACTGGTAGCGCCTGTATTTAGAACATCTGAACATTTTCCACTACAAAGTGCAATACTTTCTCCTCTTTATATTTCTCACACAGGCTGGTAATCAATAAGATCTACATGAGTAGTGTCTGGATGACATCACTGTCTGCTATCATATTGCTCATTACTGTTCACAACAAATATGACATTACAAGAAAGGATAACAGCTCAGTAACCGTAAAAGATGTGGTTATAAATATTGAACGTCTTGTGTTCATGTTTTGTGCAATTTCCACATACTTCACTCATCAAACTGTTCAGTTGAGACATTCGTTCGTTCATTACTAGAAACACACTATGATTATTCTTAAATGAAACATTTAAAAGGAACACTTATCAGCTGCACAGATATGGCAGTTTGTGGATGCAAGACTGCATCAGAAATATTTTACAGAGAAATCTTGAACAGTTTTTAGTTGGGACACACAAAGTGGCAAATATCAAAGTGTGCCGGTGCAAACAGGACGTTCTGTATAAAGCTGTTCAGGGCTACTTGGTCACCGTCATTTGAGCTGCAAAAACAAGGACATGAAATTGTACATTAAAAAAGCAATATACTGTATATCACACTGTTGTAACATGGCAAAATAGTTAGAAGTGCACTTAGCACCTTGATGCTGTACTTACAGTTATATAAGCTATGGCACTGTCTGACCCGAACGCTCCGTATTGTGCTGGGCTGGATTCCGAACCTTGCTAGAAAATTGAAAATTTGAGCGACTCGTTTGAGCAATCTTACATTCAAAAAATCTTTCTTTTTTTTTTCAGCTTTTTTATTATTTTTTAAAGTGCAACCTCTCCCACTGTGCGCACAATAGCAGCAACCCACAATCAACTGTTTTGTGTCACACCACCACAGATTAAAAGATCGAACCCGTGTTAGTGGTTTTTAACAGGAATGTGTTTTGAAAGAGTTCTAAGGAATGTACAAATATGCAAATGTTTAAATGAGCCAAATAAATCAGTGATAATCTTTGAAATGATCTCTGCTCCACACTGTGGATCTTAAATCTTATAAACAACAGATCATTAAGGCTTACAAACACATTCTTGCTGGTATATCAGAGTTCATTCGGACTGAAAAGAGTTCTTTACACTATCTGGAGACAAAATAAAAAAGGCAGAAGATATTGTGAGTCAGCAACCAGATCACTTGGTTTCTGAGCTCACTGGAAAAACCAAAAAAAAACCCAAAATGCTACTAGCTAGGAAAATAAAAACCATTCCCCAAAGTTCATCTTGAATGTCCTTAAAACATGGTTTGTTAAACAAGGGCTTGTTGTACCATCATCTGTTTCAGTTTCAAAATTGTGACATCATTGTTTTATGACATACTACAACTTTCCTGGGATATTGATTATCCCTGCAACACTGTTCTAATGAATCCTGCTCACCATAATGCTGCAAAGTCTTGCTTCTGTGTTCTCTTTTGTGATGACAGAGGGAATGATGGAAGAAGAATGCACAAAAGAAAAAGAAAAGAAAAGCAGACCAACTCCCAGGTGGAACAAACAGAGGTGATTGACGAGGGGGCAAAATGATTACCTTTCCTCCCGACATCAAAAAGTGGAGAGAGAAACCCCCTCCGAGTCTACTCTACATCAGAGGCATCGCTGTCAGAGAGGAGGTGGTTGCTGCCTTTTACCCGAATATAATGGACGTTGCGATTGTCATTAGGTGAGGAGGCTCCACAGGAGCAGAGCTGACCAGCGAACAGGTTCTCGATTTCCTCCAGCTGCAGGCCCTGGGTCTCTGGGAGGCAGCCCTGGACGAAGACGAGACCCAACACCACCAGGCCCGTGTACATGAAGAACGCCCCTGAAAGACAGACACACATGTACACTGTCAAATTCTGAGGTATGGCTGCCTTTTGTACAGAAATGAAATGTGGTGAGCCATTGTTTCAGTCTGATTTACAAATTGTTTTCTCTCCTGTGTTGATGACATATAAGAACAGGTGGAAAAAGGGGTTTGTCTGAATATTCTTTCTCAGTTCATATCTTTTTTTTCCATCTGTGAAAACAGGTAAGAAAAATTCCAAGACTAAAATGACTCAATTATGATTATTATACATTTCTAGCTAAAAAAAACAAAAACAGACATGACAATAAACTTGCAAACACACAATATATGTACCCTGTGCTTAGTGTGCATGGATGAATTAAAATCCACTCAACCTAGAAGTAAACAAGAACTCCTTTGATCCTGTTTAGAACATTGGGTGGTGGTGGACTTCAGCCTATTGTGGCCGAAATGGGCATTACAACAACAAAATATTCCTGACAAAAAACTGAAATGAAAATGAAAAATGAATCATCAGATTTTTCTTTTCTCATTTGCCTTCAGGGGTTCTGTGCTTTCGTGTATGCTTGTGTGCATGTGACAAAATAAAAATACAAATGAAACAGTCATTAATAAATATCAATTGCTGTATGTATTTATATTTTATACAGTATATTTGTAGTATGTTGCATTGTGCTCTGAGGAAAAACCCTGCAAGTTATAAACAATTGAGGCTGAAGTTAAAATGGCACACAAACTTCCTAAACCTATAAAATGAAATACAAAAAGTCCAGTTTGTTTTTTTCCCCCTAAAATGGAAATTTTAGGGGGAAGCTTTTTTACTGGCGGATATGTGTGTGGATGTATGATTGTTTGTCTTTTATATTTTTTCTGCTACATACTTTTCTTATTTCAGTGTTTCTCAGATGAAGGCCACAGGGTGAAATGAGTTGGTCTGATATGCTTCACATGTTGCTGGAGTTTTCACCTCTTTTAGTGCTTTTCGTGGTTGTAAATAAAACTTTCGGCCCTAATTCTAAGCCCCGCTCATGTTGAGTGATTATTGTGAGTGCTTGATTAATAAATGTAAATAAATATGTCATTATTTGTGGTGACAGGTTTGTTTATTTTTGTTTAGTTTTAAAGGTGCAGTAATTGATTCTGGAAAAAGACAGTTGATTGTTGTGTCTCATCCCAGGTCATCAAACACTTATGTCAAAGTCTCCTGTTACAGTCTAGATTTCACTAATGGCTGAGAAGAATTGTTTTCTCTCAGACCTCTTGAATTACATAATGCTTAAATGTTATTATGAAACTTTTTCCCACTGATGCCAAAAATAAATGGCCTGCTCCATTTTTAACAGTTATCACCAAGTTAAAAATGTCCAATGCATCTCAGGCACTGTGGGTTTTTAAATTGCTCTGTGACTTTTTCTCTCCCCCGTGAACCACCAGAACAGCACCCTCTCTGTGTTCTGGGACCTCCTGATTTATAAATTAAGCACTGACTATACGGTTTGATTAAGTTTCACGCTGCTTGTGAACAAAACTCAGTTTAAGATCATGTCATCTCCCTCACCACTGTCCTGTTGCTATAAACAAGATAGTGTTTACAGGGACCACGCCTGGTTATATAAGGAGTAAGAAAACAAGATTTTTGGATCAAACTCCCTCTGAAGCTACAGGAAATGCTTTCACTGACACATATTCTTACATCTTCATTTAAGAAAAAACAGATATATCTCAGATGACAGAACTGGAAAAAAGCTGTACCAAGGAAAATCTGAGATATGAGTAATACAGCATGATTTATGATTGAGTTTGATATTGGGAGCAATGCATTAAGTGTTAAAACAATTAAAAAAGCATGTGTCCTAGCACAAGTCGATGATCACGGGCAACACGTTTCTCTGATAAAAGGCCTCCCTCACATGTAAAACCAGTTCATGACGTGGCAATGTATTTACCATCACCTGACGTCCTGATAGCGTCTTACCGTAATAGGTCAGAAACTCGGCGACGTGAAGGAAGGTCAGAGACACGAGGACGTTGAAGATCCAGTTGACGCCGGCTGAACAGGCGTTGCCGGTGCTGCGGGCCCACAGTGGGTAGATCTCTGAGTTTACTGTCCAAGGCATGGGGCCCATACCTACCAGACAGAGGAATTCTTTAATATGCAGTGAATGTATCATATCTTAACTGGTTTTAACTTAACAGAATGTTTTTATGGATCTGTCCTTGTGGCTGCGACATTCTCTGTGCAGCACACTGTGCATCCATCTGGAATGAAAAGCGCTATATAAATAAAGCTTTGCTTGCTTGCTAAAATATAGACAAACATCCCCTTTGTGGATTTCTGAGTTGTAAATGTAATTGCATAAACATGATTTGTATAAAGCTGATATAATCTTTTTTGACATCTGGAAACTAGCTCAGAACAATTACTGATGGTTAATGTCATAATTAGGGGTGGGAATCACTAAACATTTCACGATTCACTGAACCTGCCCTTTGATTCAAAGAATATAATTAAATATCTCTTTGTTTCCACTTTCTGACATTAGTATGAACGTTTGATATATGATGATGATGATGATCAAAGCATATCTAGAACTCAGCTAGCTGCTAACTGCAATGTAAACAAACTTTGCCTCACACGCTTGTTTGGTGACAGCATCACCAACCTCGCATGAAGTCTGCGAAGATAATTTTCTTCTGAAAACATCCAAAAGACCATCTTCGGTTTCCTCATTTTATTCAAGTTGGTGATAAGCTGTTGTCAAGTTGAAATCAATCACTTAAAATCAGTTGAAATGTTTTGGAATGTGGGAGGTTTGATGTCCTCGCATGACTCCTTATCGTTTTTTTTTTTGGTTGTTGCATGAAACTAGTTTCCCAAAGTTGAGAGTTTTGGAACTGTTGCTGCTGAGTTTCAAACATTTTTCAAGTGTGTTGCAGAGGGCTTTACATCATGCAACTTAACTGCAACTTAATTTTGATCAGCTAAGTTGAGTGAAAGATTCACCACGTGGAGCCAGCCTTACAGGTGATTGTAATGTCGAGAATTGGGTTTGGAGTGTTTAATTGTTGACTTTTCTGTACTGAGACATAATCTTTCAAGATTAGAGAGAATTGCAATGCATCTATTTATTTCACCCACCCCTATTCATAATAAGACAAAAATAACTTCCTTAATTCCTATGGAGACTGTTGGATGCGAAATGTTCGAAAGACACTGAGAAAGTGATTTCACACCTGGAGCAAAGAATGCAAGGTAGAGGATGAGACCCATCAGGACAATCCAGGAGTAGGATGTTGGACAGTAGTTGTAGGCCCAGATTGGGCTGCCAGCTGCCTCTGTCTGGTTGGAACACCTGGATAGGAGAAACATTGCAAGAATATCCAAGATCCAATATCACTATATCTGCTGATATTCTTTACACAGAATATAGAATATATGCATAAACACATTTTTTGCAAAGATTGCTTAAAAGTGGTTAACACTTAAGACAAAAATATGTAATGGAGGCAGGGTATTTTAAAGTAAAAAAAAAAATAAACACTTATAAACAATAAAAACAAAACAAAACTGAACTGAAGACAAGAATTAAAAACAAACTAAATGAAAAATGCAAAACTGTAATAATTCTACAGTAGATTATTTGAGCTGTGTTTTGAAAATACAGTAGCACCCTGTTTTCATTACAAAGAAGATGTTACTCCTTTAACTTCAGCTTTAAGAATCCTGAACGTCAGTGTTTGTCAGGGAATTTAATAAGTGATACTTTTGATGCTATTTCATGTGAAAAACAACCTAACTGCAGTGTAGATCACAAGTGCCTTTACTGTAGGTAGACTGTGAAGAGGGAAAACATATGATGATGGTGCTGTAATGACAGCCACATGACAACTGGGTGCTGGGAGTTTGCACTGTGACACTCATGTACTGTATTTATCTCAACTATCACTCAGTGTCTGACCTTCCCCAGGCAGCGTGATCTGTGGACGCTGGATTGACAGGAACACAGGAGGCGTCGTACACCCTGGTGGCGTTTTCACGATAACAAAATCCACAATTTGGATCCAACATGCAGAATTCACAGGACCTGCGGGACAGAGCCGAGTGTAAAACCTCTCAAATACTAATACATCCACGTCTACACAGGGCTGTCACACCACCTACTGAGCAACAGACACGCTCACATACCAGCAGTGATAACTCAAGCTTTTGATAACAAAGATAGTTAAAGTTGAAAAGAATGTCCAGGGGCACAGAAAGAAGCTTTGAATGTGTCTCCACATATTTTATGATGTTATTGCCAAAAAAAAAAATCCTCAAACAAAATCCTCTGTTTGAATAAAGTGATTCACCGAATTAAATGAGTTAGTCTTTTTTTCCTAATTGAATTGGTTGTCTTTAATGAATAAAACTCCCCAGTTTCATCAACATAAATGTAATTTATGTCGCTGTTATGCTGCTGCTAGACGGCCCCATTGACACGGCTGCCTCACATTCTGTGAAGAAAAAAAAAACAGTTTTGACCGGATTGAAAATGTTTTTGAAAAGCTGAACACCAACAAATGTGGGTTGAAGAAGAATATTTAGTTAAATAAAAACATGTTGTGAAATTTGGAAATCATTGCATCTATCTTTTTTCCATTTTTTTTTCTAACTTTTGGACTTTACAACACTGTGAAGTTACTGGAAATACATGAATCACACAAGTCGTAGCAGCCACCAACATTAAAAAAAAGCAGTGCAGCATGTGGATTTAGAATTCAAAAATCAACTTTATACACCTGAAGGTGCACCTACAGGAGTCAAATTTAGCCAAATCTAAGTGCAATTTATGCATTTAGATCATATACGGAACTTGAAAAACCCTTTGGATACTCCAGTATTTGTATAACAGAAATGGGGACTTATTGGATAAACTGTATGGATGAACACCACAGATTGAATGAGTTGTAGCTGCTGTGGTAGTGGGCCAATCACACGTTGCATTAAACTGAAGAACACTTACGGTGATTGGCTGTGAACAAAACTATACAAATAGTATTTTTCCTTGATGAGGGTACAAAAAGGATCATTTGTTTGACTGGGTGGACTGGGTGCGACAGGGGTTATTTCGGTGGATGCGTTAAAGGAAAAATACTGATACCCAGCCCAAGTAGTAAGGATTAAAATGGCTGCATCATAGCTGCTATGTGTTTTCTTACCCATATAGTCTGCAGGTTGTGTTTTGAGAGTCCACTGGGTGGAGGGTGACGGGCGGAGAATACTGGGCAGATATCAAGAACCCAACTGCTAACAAAGTCAGACTCAGACTAGTACCTGCATTAAAAAAAATAAACAATTATTTTGTTATAGAATTATATGCGAATTGTAGTTTAATTAATACTGTTTATCCCCATTATTTGTGGGACAATATATCGTCCAACAAAAGTAGTTATTGTGACAGGCCTTGTGAGACTGTCAGAAGTCAGTCAATTTGTGAAATCAATCGAGTATCAACCAAGTAATCACTGCAGAATTCTTCAAATGACAAACCTAAAAGACTGCCCAGGGTCAGCTTCCTGCGGCCCACTCTCTCCACAAGCCAGACTCCAACCAACGTGAACACAAAGTTGGTAGCAGAAGTCGCAGCAGCCATCCAGATCGCCTGTTTATCATCCCGCACCCCTGCCATCTGCAGAATAGTTGCACTGTAGTACCTAGATAAGGTGGAAGACATTCACTGAAAACCGATTTATGTTTGTTTCCAGTTGGACGGGTCAGGACAGGATTTATCACTTGAGCTTTTACAATAGTGGGCGATGTTATCAGGCCGTGGGGAGATAATTATGCCAGAGCTATAACAAGATAAATGGATGACCTACATGACGGTGTTTATCCCAGACAGCTGCTGAAACATCTGCATGCCGCAGCCAACGATGAGAGCCCTGCGAGTGGGACTGTGGCGAAGGATTCGCAAAATGACAAGGCCTCCTGTAACAACCAAAGACCTGAAATAAATATTACAGTTTCAACTCAAGTACCCTCATTTCTTTTTCATGTGTTTGACAGAAATCTTTCACCTCCTCCCATCTCTTTCTCCTCTTCTTCGATGCTGCTTCTGATGGCGTCGTACTCTGTGTCAACGCTCTGGCCTCCTCTGATCCGGCTGAGAACTTGACGGGCCTCCTGGTTCCGGCCCTTTTGAAGAAGCCAGCGGGGACTCTCTGGCAGGAAGAGGAAGCCGATGAACTGCAGCACAGCCGGGACGACGGACAAACCCAGCATGTACCTACAGGATGGAGAGAATGAGAAGGTGTGAAGGGAGAAAAAAAATCCCACCATTCATTCTCAAGCTGGGGTCTGAGGAAGTCTCAGGGGAGTCAATTTCAGGTGACAGCACCATTATACAACTCATGAATTGGGACAGCAGAGACACTTAGGTCAGATTTGTCTGTTCAACACATCTCTTTGATGACTCGTTCATCAAAGAACATAAGCATGTTTTGCCAGTATGACTCAAGTTTCAACGCCTTTCTTCCTCATCAGATTTCTACACAGTCAGAGAAAGTAAAAGTGTGCATTCTCCTGCTCATAGTGTAGGTATAAAATCTCAGTGGACCATGGAGCACCTCTCCTGTGGGCAGCTGAAAGTACTGTCTTTTTTTGTTGTTTTTGTTGATTTTTAGACTTGGTTTGTAAAGCTTACATACAGCCTGCCATTCTGTTACATTCAACCCATCGACGTTCAAGGGGCAGCCCTTAGAGACACACAAGTGAGGACGTTCAGAACTGATCCACAGGATTGATATCTGTGCCAGTATTTCAGACTCCGGTCCATTTGGCTTTTTTTTAGAATCAGTATTGCCTTTTCAAAGCTCTGTCAATGCGATGCTTTGTTTGCTTAGCCCAAGTACTTCAGGTGTCACAGTTGCCCATGAAACACTAAAGCCAGTGTTCAGAGTGCACAAGCCTAGAGCCAACCAATACTGGATTGTTTGAAAGCAACCACCAATAATGATATTTAGGAGTTTAAAAAGTTTCATAATGATACATCAGCCAATATTAGTTTGTTTTTTGGAGAGTTTGTCACTGAGATATCACATGGTTTAAAAATAAACTTTCTGGTGGACAAACTAAGTGTCCTGTGACACTCGTTTAGCTCAAACAAATCTTTGGCAAATCTGTGCTGCTGTTTTTGCCACTATTTGTTAATACTGATACATCTGAGAGCAAGTCTCAAGGCTTGTCTACAGAGGAGGACTTTGAGCCACATTTTTTTAGTCGTTCGTCTCATGCGCAGCACTCCTGTTTTAATCAGTGCAGCTGTAAACACCAGGTGCATGACAGCTCACAGCATATGCACCTAATTTTACTCCTCTGGTCTTACTTGTGTCTGAGTTTTCTTCATTCATTGTTCCCTGTTCGGGTTTATAATCTGCTTCTTCAACTAACTGTTGTAGACATTCGTCAGTGTTATAATACTACCTCAGTTTATGAGGTTCAAGTGTGCTGCTTATGTCAGTTAAATTTTTTTTTATCCCAAGTGAGGATACAGGTTACCCCTGCTTCTGGTCAGACTGAATAAATTTAATGCATCTTCACGGCCACAAGTAGATGGTTGAAGTTGACTGGTCATGAGAGTCATGAATGAATTGAACTCTCATATGTTACAGTTGTAATAATGACTGCACCTCACACTTGGAATGACACAAAAATATGGAGACTAGTTTTATTACATTATTCACTGCTGCACTGCTGATTTTATGTCTAAATCTCTTTAAATGATAATTAAAATTTGATCACAAAAAAGCATGTAATTTGTGACCCAAGGTCTATTTTTACACTTTAAAGCAGCTACAAGGAACTGTCATATTGTATTGATTTTGGAGGCTCTGTGGACAAAAGCGGCAATGTTTCCACCGCCCTAACAACAAATTATAATGTCAAAAATAAAATTATATGAAAAAAAATCTCCTCCTACTTGTTTTTAATGTACTACTCACTGCAACTTTGCCTGGGAAAATGTAAATCACGCTTATCTGATCTGACTTCAAGAAGAATCCAACCTGGTGGCAGACATTCAATAACTATCTACAAACAGCCAATCTTCTCGCTAACGGTCTCGTTAACTTATGTAGGTCATGGAGCCACCAATATTAAATTCAGACCGTTTCATATCCAGTTAAAAACTCCCCTTGACAGAAATATAAGGTGGCAGAGCAACACAAGCAAAAAGTTGAAGGCTGTATGTAGAGCCAGTGTTTGATTTGTCTGTTCTGGGCTACTGTGGAGACATGGCGGTGCAATAAAGTGGCATTAATGGAAAAATGTCCGCACTCTCTTTACAAACGGCTGCTAGCTGCCGTTTGCACATCTACTGTGTAGACATTGTGTCAGTGTGAACTGGACGACATCATCAATGCAAAGCATTTATGGAGAACTTTCAAAGTTAAATCCTACAAACTGTTTAACGAGTGACTGAGCGACATCCTCTGTTGGTTTCCCCTCAGGGACAACAGAGAAAGAAGTAAAGCAAAGAAAACCTCTGTCATGGAAAGTTACCGACAGAGCAGACAGCATCGTACAGAACCAACACTCACCTCCAGCCGTCATGGCGCAGGTAGCTGAAAGCTCCATCGATCACACTGGCAATGAACTGGCCACCAGTGATGAAGAGGGAGTTGACAGTGACGAGTTGACCTCTTTGGTGTGGGGGGGAAACTTCAGCGATGTATACAGGAACTGTCATAGAGGCAATGCCTGATGGGAAAAAAATGGTTTCATTTGGATCTACACAGAAAAACTACCTACACACATTTCATTATCATGTGCAATAGTACTTTTCTATTATTTAAAATATACATTGTTTAAAATTATGTGCAATATTAGGTTTCAGTATAATGGCTGTATTATGTTCATTATCATCATGTGCAATATTATTTTTCTGTTATGTTTAATGTCATCTTTTAATACACCGTCTAATATTACTTTCAATGTAATTGCCATTACTACTTTGTTTATCTTACTTTTGTATTGAACTTATCTTACTTCTATTGTTTTTCTCTTAGGCACTATTTCTTTGCATTTATTCCTCATACACCTTATATTTTATATTTATATTTCACTTATTTGATGCTCTATTGTTGTTATTCTCATGTTACTGTAATTTTAAAGCAATCTGACACAATAGTTTCCTTCGGGATTATCTTCATATGGCCATTTTTTGGTTATGAGAATCTTTGGACAATAAGCTCTAACTCTATTGTGCTACATGATCCACAGTCTGATGGATCCTTCAGGGAAACAAGCCAACAGCAGGACTGGAAAAGCAGGTCAGGTGGGGTGAGGTGAGAGATTACTGAGGAGGGGACTTTGTATCTGCTGGTGACATACATAGAGTTTAAAACAGCAGGGGGTGTTAATCTATAGAGCTGAGAAGAAAACTTGTGGCTATTAGTCTCAATTCCTGGACTAACTGTAAAAACAGTGAACTGGGGAACTGAGGCAGCGCTCTTAGGGCTGACATATAAAAATCCTCAAAATTATGCTGAATGATACAAACCAATACTTTGATAGCTGAGACTGTGAGATTCAAACATGTTTGACCCTTTTCTATTAAACAAAATATGCAAAACTGCTGTTTAATAACCAAAATAAAAACAAACCCCAGTATCTGAAATGATGCTAGCTTTTGATACTCAACACTTTTTGATATGGCTAGGTGCAATATCCAAATTACAATTATTTGATAAAGGAAAAATATGTGACAAAACAGCTTTATAATAAAGTAATCATATCGTGCAGCCCTAAATGCTTTCCCCTGACTTTACCTGAGTAGATTAAGACAACATCAGACAGCTACGGCTGATTCAGAACACTGCTGCTTGTGTCCTCACTTATACCAAAAATGTGGATCACATCACTTCAGTTGTGACATCTTTCCACTGGCTTCCTGTTTGACAAAGAACTGATTGTAAAATACTGCTGTGGGTTTATAAAACACTGGATGGTTTGGGGCAAAAACACATTTCTGATCTTTTGCTACATTATGAACCATCATCCAGACCTCTCAGATCATCTGGGACAGATCTACTTTCTGTCCTCAAAGTCAAAGCCAAACATGGAGAGGCAGTATTCAGATTTTATGCAACACATATCTGGAACAAATTCCCAGAAGACTGCAGGTCTGCTGCAACTTTCAGTTATTTTAAATCAAGGCTGAAGATTTTTCTGTTTGCCTCTGCCTGTCATTAACCCACAGCTACGGTTTCTGATTAATAGCTGCACTGAAACTTTTACTTTCCTGTCTTATCTTATTTTTTTCTATTTAACTCTTTTTAATTGCATTGAAATGCCTTTTTATAATGCGTCATGTTCCTTTTACATTTTGGCTTGATGCATTCAAAGTTTTACTTTAAGCATTTTGAATTACCTTGTTGTTGAAATGCACTGTACAAATAAATGTTCTTTCATATAATAAAATGACCTTTATTTATAATTTCCAAACACGGACTCACCTATGCCTAGACCAACCGTGATTCTGCCCACAAGAAGCATGACCTTGTCCGTGGCCAAACTCAAGATGATGCCACCAGCACTGAAGATGAAACTGGCCAAAAGGATGCAGATCCTGCGCCCCAGCCACCCATTCAAGGAGCCTCCACTGAAGGCAGAGAGTGCAGCAGCTCCAACAGTACTGGAAACCAGCAGCTCCTGCCACAGAGTGTTCAGGTTCATCTCCTTCTTCAAGAGCAGCATAGCCCCAGAGACCACCCCCGTATCATACCCGAAGAGAAATCCTCCCAGGGCAGAGAAAAAGGCCAGCACATAGATGAACCCTGGTGTGGAGGCATCTTGGTCCAGGAGATCCCCAGCAGTGGCAGTGGTGTCTTCTGATGGAGGCCTAATGAGACTCTGCTCTCCATCATCCACTGCTTTCTGTCTCCTGCTGCCCATAAGGTTGCTCATGTGCTTCAAGCTGTATTCATTGTACCTGCTGGACATAGGGCAAACCAGGAGTTAGGCTCACCCAGGTTACATTCTTACTCCTTGACAAATAAGGTGCAGTCATTTGTTGACACATTGCCTCATAACATAGCAGAGTTAAGAAAAAGTGGGCCCAAATAAAAGGAGATAATAATACTGCGTTCTTTTCAACAGCAGACGTCCGAATAATCTGAAAGTGCCGACCTGTGTCGTTTGAAGTCCAGCTTGAAAGAAGAAGAAACAAGGGAGAAGCCAGTACGTCGAGAAATTCCCTGAGTTTTACTTATAGCTACTTGCAAATTTAGCGAACGATAATGTCCCGCGATGAGCCTCTGTGGTTCATTATGAGCACGTTTCTGTCAGCACAGCAGATTTATCCCTCGTGTCATGTGACAAATTTGCCTAAACGGCAGTTCACTGTCCTCAAACTGATTTCTTGCGATTGTTTATCACTGACAGTGCTACAACTCTACCCTGTGCGCGGCCATGTTTACGTGACGTCACGGCACGTCACCTTTTTTTTTTTAACCAAATCATTTTTAATGAGCAGATGTAATACGTATAACTGTTACATTAAAAGTGAAGTTCACATTTACTGGTCTTCTCATGGCATAATATGGCAGACCAATTTCATACCCGACTTTTCTTTTTCATTTTGCTTGAAAAGTGCTTCACAGATAAAGTAACACTGCAACTTTTCTGTGGATCTCAGAGCCGAAACCCGTTTAAAACTTTCCTCGCTTGTCGTCACATAATATATACATTAAAATAAGCATCAGATATGAACTGCCTTCTTAATCAGTTTAATCAAGTTTAATCTGAAACGGTTGAATTCCATTATGAAATGTGTTTTTAAAGTACACTATACTTTCAGATAGCCATATAGCCTACTGTATATTTAAACTTTTGTCCATATCTACCCGATATCACTGTATACTTATACTTATATATACTGCATATACCTCATCTTTAGTGTACAGTACACCTCCAGCTGTTAATTCAATGTCATGCATGGATATTACTTATAGCCTAAAGCCTACCTGCACTATATATCTTTCTGTTCATACTGTGTACTTCATCTTAGCGTATTCATATCTACAGTTTTCTGTTGATTCTATACATAAGGATGTTACTCTGCAGTTTACTGATTTTTGCACTTCAAGTTTAATGCTAAACTGAACTCCACTGTCTTAATCTGCGCAATAACAATAAAGCTGAATATAATAATCATACGATTGGTTGCATGCCTTGCTATAATTATCGACACAGAGTAAAAATGTAGCTAAAGCTATATATTAAACTTTAAAATCAAAAGCAGTTCTCAAACCACTATTCAAATTCATGCATCAAATATCTGCCCACAAAATTTGGCCCCAAGCATATTCGACATGATCCTATCAGAGTCGCTCACTGAAGAGCACACACATTAAATCTCACTCACATCAGCTAAAATGTGAACTTAACATCAAACAAAACCCCTTGCCTTAACTGAACAGAAGTTATTTATGCAAAAAACCCGAAACTCTACCTCTGAAAAGCTTATTGCGGAGCCCTGCTGCAGCTGGTGTCCTGTTCAACAAACAGGAAGTTTGTCAGATGGTCTCTGACATTATAACTCACATGACGTGACCGCAAGAAAGGAAGGGCACGCCCATTTACATTATAATACACAGCTTACCTGTTCTTCCAGTGATAATTATAGAGCAGATTGCTGTGTTTACCTTTCCAGCCCTGTCAAACAACAGATATTTGAATTAACCGAAACAGATGCTAAGGCTGTGCAGTAGGCTAGTTGCAAACCATCACATCATATTTTCATATCTGCTGTTTCTGAGGCACAATGACACAAATCACCTCTATCTAAAACTAGATTGGATGATCTGTTTGTTTTTATGTTATTATTTTGGCATAGGCACATGGGTTATTTAATCATGCTGCATTTTTACCCCAAAATTGAGGTTTGCAATTTCCATTTTGGCAATGCCATCTGATCTTTATTCCAGAAATAATATATTCAACAGCAAATAAAATGTAAAATAATATTTTGCCCATGTAAAGATTTAAACATTCAGTAAATATAACCGTTTTCAGTCACTATCTTTCACTGATTCTTAACATCAATCTAAATCTGAGTTAGTTACCAAGATGGACACATGCTAATATTACTATTAATACTGAATGAGAAACTGTGGCAATACCAAAACGGCCCTCCGTGCGGACAGTGTGAAATGCCGTAGTTACACTGTTAAACGCGTAGTACAAAACGAAAAGTTGAGATTTTATATATTAATCGCAGCTTTGTATAAAGTCATGCATGCCGAATTTACAAATATGTTCAAAGAAATTGTGAAACGTTCTAATATTTACTCTCCAGTCTAACTATCCGTGCTCATTCGTAAAAAAAAACATTAAAATGGCAGTTTTTGAATGAAATACGGCGTAAATTAGTGCCAGGTCTATCTCAATCGGCAAATCAGTTGCTGACATCAGACACCGGGGTGGGCACTGGAAGGCAGCTTCTGGAGCGCGGATGCTATTTACCAGCGCATAAACGTGTAATCCAATCCAATTTAATTAGAACTAAGAAGATTTGATTGGAATTTACGTAAAAAACTTTACCGACCGTTTTGAGTGAACTGCGGTATGTCTGTGTAGCAGATGAATTGATTGTCCGCTACCGCCGTTTCCCCCATAGACAGTCTATGGTTTCCCCCACTGCTGCTGGGTCATGTCTAGAGGGGAACCCTAGTCCCGCGAAAGATCTCGCGAGAGTTACAATTTTGATAGAAACCATGAACTTTCCCTGACCGTAACCAAATGTTTTCTGTCCACGAACATACCCAGATTTTAACCACGGCGTTGTCATATTTTAAAACATAATTAGCTTGTACAAGGTGCACAGTGAAGAAACAATTTGTAAAAATATCGCGAGATCTTCGTAAATCAAAGATTCCCTCTTAGGCACTACCCTGCTGATGTGCGGTGTCTTATTTCCAGCTTCCCCTGTAACAAACGGGAAGTTTTTCTCGCCGGAGTCATATGATGTGACTGTAAAGGAAGGAGGAACACGCCTGTCTGTCAGAGAGGAGCCTTTCCCCCAGAATCAACAGAAAGTCTTTCAACTCCACAAAGAGGAACATGTTTCTGTGCCAGGGGAAAGTTAGCCGAGGACGGTGATGTCAACGTCGGAACCGAAACTCCACAACACTGACAGCTTCCCTATGGTCGTGACAGACTCTTAGCTGTACTGTAGCTAATGTAAGGTGATGTAACATAGCTAATATTTAGTATTGTGATGTAATGATATGAGAGGACACAGTGGCACTTTACTTGTTTCTTCCCATGCTGCTGTAGCAGTGGTGCAGCAGTGTGGCCGCTCTGTTGGTTCTTGTTCTGAGGGACTGTACTGTACTGATTGACCTAAATGCACGGCAACTCGTCAGCTGGAAAACAGTATTTCAAAGACCATGGTTAATAGAGAGGAACTGGAGGAAAGATTGAAGAAACTCCTCGTGAGGCTGAGCACCCCACAAGAAGACAGACAACTGGGCACATTGATCCAAATCATCCAGGATCTACTTTTCCTGGCGCACACCGACAATGGTAGGAAACAGATTCTTCCTGCATGTGCATCATGCCTCATAAACAGGCACGATGGTTTCCTTTGGCCATGTTGTTTGACTTAAGAGCAGTGGTGGCTCACATCCTTTACTTAACTGTACTCTAAGTAGTAATACCACAGTGTAAACATACTCCATTACAACTCCTACATTCAAAGTACAATATTATGTGATTATTAAGTATTATCAGCAAAAAATTAGCTTATTATACAGCATATTAAGAGTACTCACTATACACAAAAATGACCCATGTTAATGTTATATCATGAGCGACATAAATAAAACCAAATATGATATTTGACAAAATATCTCAATATATTTATTGATATTGCAGCGATGTTGTAGGGCTGACTATTTTTCCTTCAAAAAATATTAGCTCAATGAGATTTTTGATAAAGAATCATCACTATTGTGGATATAATGACTAAGTGGGTAAAGTCAAATTATAGAAATTAAGAAAATTACATTACTTAAATGCAGCCTTTAAAATCAGAATATGACAATATCCAAATCTAATAAGATATTAATTCTCACATCACAATATATATACCACTTATACTGTAGGGCACAGTAATCATATTTTATAAACTGATCATACATGGGTAAGACCTCAATCTTACTCAAAAGTAACCAGTAACTATAGCTGTAGAAGGAGAAGACATATAATTTTATAATTTGCTCCTTATATGTAATGGAGCAGAAGCAAATAGTTGCAGAAAATACAAATACTCAAAATAAAGTACCTCAAAACCACTTTATAAACTGTACTTTGTTGCTGTTACTGTTACTTCCAGTACTGCTTTAGACTTGGTTTTACTTAATTACTGATTTGTTTTGCTTTAAGGAAGTTTTACCTCTCAGTTTGGTTCCTCATCCATTTATGGGACTTGTAATATTTCCACTTTGCGCATATTTATACTGAGGTACTTTTCCAATCACCTTTACTGTCCTACAGTAAACAAATAGGACACATAGGGACACGGCTGCGTAAAGTATTAGCCTAACTGCATTAATGCATTCATTTTTTGGTTGGGGTGGCTAAATTCAACAGCGTGTTATCAAAGTGGTTCGTCTTTTCCTATTACAATGCATAATCAAGTACCCTTTTTTGATAATATTATTGTACTTTTATGGAACCGAAACGAGGATGTAGGACTTGCATTAGGACTAAAATAATTGATCACTTACCAGAAACTGATAACTGATTGTTAATTAATTTTGTAAAGCAAAAATGTTATATATTCCTCAGTTCCAGTTTCTACATTGTTAGGATTTTTTTTTGTTTTTCTTTGTATTGTGTGATGTTACTGTATTTGAATACGTCTTCTATCTGTGTCATTATCTCTAACTTATCAACTCAATTGCTCATAATTTTATGTGTTTTTGAACAATCGCTGCCAGTGAACGAAAGACAACTAGAGTCTTATAACTGAATCATTGTTGTTGCTAGACTGTTTTCCAAAACTTTCCAAATGCATTTAAAAATAGAAATGAAAGTGAAAACATGCATCCTGGCATGCAAAGCTTGTCATATCATGTCTTCTTATCTGTTGCATCTTTGATGCAGCAGCTGAATTGTTTGAAGACAAAGATGTCCACGTCCCCCTCATGGTGGTGCTGTCATCCTACATGAGCAGCAGAGGAGTCCAGCAGGTACCTCACAAGCCTTTGATTGTCTACTTTGTTTGTTTATTTGTGTTCAGCAGTGTGTTTTTCTTTCACAATAAATCTTCAGCTTTGCCTGCCTAAACAGAGAGAACAAACATTTAATGTGGTGGCTGTAAACACAGCTTCACAAATGTCCTAGCATCCCTATTAAGGTGCTGACAGGAAACAGAATAGTGTGCCACCTCGAAGCAGACATACAGGTGTTGAGCTGTGTACAACAGCATCACCTGCTGAGACAGTTTCTGCTCTGTAGTCTGTCTGTTGTACTGTAGCTAAAAATTTATCCACAGCTGACAGGCTTGTGCCTGCCCTAGCTTGTTTATGGCGTCTTGTGACTACTGTATACTTCATCTTATCAGAGGTGAGATTGCAACACGGCACAAAATGAAAGCTAGAGTGTGAGACTCATGTATGGGCGTTGTCATAAAAAGTCATTAAAGATTGATTTGAAGGATAAAAAAAAAACACACCGCCAAAAATTGTTCTGTCATCTCTCCAGTAATTATCATTTTGTTTTAGTTTTATGTTGATTCTTTGACCTCTATCCAGAGAGTCTGATGGTGTAATCTTCTTCCAAAAGGTGGGTTGGTCATTGCTGTGTCAGCTGATTGAAATATGCCCCAGTACGCTGGACCAGCTGACCAGACCTCTGCAGGCAGCCAAGGACTGGGAGGTACTGGGAGTGCACCAGTAAGTAAAGTCATACTTATTGGGAGCTGTACTGTAGCTGTGATGCCCTGCTGTTAGTTGTGCAGGAGTGAATTTTCTTGGCTAGTGTCACATGACAGCATCACACCAACATAGCTGATCAGATTACATAGCATTCATATTCTAAACAAGCCATGAATTTGGTCAGTAAGTACATACATATTTCTCTATTCATGTCTTTTTTTAAATTCATTTTGACAAGGTCAGAGGTCCATGACAATTGGCAAAAGCAAAATAACATTTAATCAACTCACTTAAAACTTTCAGGCAATATATTAGCAAGCAATCAATTAATGTCACCTGACGGGCTCGGGCTGGCATGAAACTGATGCAGACACGGCTCAGACAGTTATCCCATTTATTTCTGCACGCATATTCTGACAACTACGTTTACAAATCAAGTTCTAGAGAAAACAGAGCTAATAGCAAACTCTCCTGTGTGACATTAATGAATGAACTTGGCAGCAACAACACACAGCACCTTGTCCATCAGTTAATGTTGCCATGACAATGTTGTCAGCAAAAGGGGAATAATTAAGCCACATTAAAACCTCAATCATCTGGGGACAGGATCGCTGTGAATGATCTCCAGCTACTGCTAGTGTAGCAGGTACACTGTTAATTCAAAGTTACTAATGTATTGATCAATAGAAAATTTCTTTCAAGATAGAGAACATTATATATACATAAGGTATTATATTTATAATACGAGGTATGGTTCGGTCTGGATGCAGGCCTTGGTCCAGACTTTGAGAAGTCCTTCTCTGTTGCCTACTAGTACTTTGAAAAAGTTGTGATACACAAAAGACATTCATAGCCCAGAGAGGATGAATCCTAGTGATTTTGGTGATGCGTTGGCTTTTCATCCAGTGTCATCAGCAGATCAAAATTTCCACTTTCCCAATGAGGAATATCAACATCCACTTAATAGATTAGAACATAATGTTGTACAGACATTAATTCTTCCCAAACAATGCCTCCTACTTGCTTTGGTGATTCCTTGAATTTTCCTCTCGTGCCAACATGAGGTTTACACTGAGGTGACATTTATGATTTTTAACAAAATGTCTTAACAACTATTAGATGGATTACAATGAGATTTAGTTCAGACATTCATGTCATGTTGTGGCACCACCATGTTTCTGGAGAAGTAACCAAAGAGAAGCAACCCAACACTGGCTCTAGATTAGGCTTTTTGTGTTTTGCACCATTTTTCCAGCCACGAGAGTTTCTCCTACACATCTGGAAAGAGAGAATGAGATAAAGTGTTTGCAATCTGCAAACTCACTGTTAGATGCCACTAAATCCTACACACTGATCCTTGAATTACCAAATGATGGCATGGTAACACATTAAATTAAGATGATAAACATAGTTAACATTATACCTGCTAAATATTAGCATGTCAGCATTGTCAGCATGTTGGCATGCATGTTAGCATTTAGTTCAGATGAGGACTGTACGTCCTCACAGGGCTGCACACGTGGCTGTAAACTCTAGTCCTTTTACTTTAAACAAGAATCACACCCGGATGTACAAGGTAATAGTTCCAAAAAGAAGTGAAAACAGAAAAAACCTCAACAGTTTTGAGAGTTAGCTAACATTTCTTATTACAGTTACATTAATCATACCCCGACAGGGTGGTGCAGGATCAACTAGAAGGTCACCATGTAATAAATATATATAATGGACACTGATATAATATAATACTGACAGCATGATTGTCCAGATGTAAAAGCATCAAGTGGATAAAGTGTGAATCAATTTAAGCCACCCGACCTTTTCTACATCCTTTTTTCTTTTTCTTAAATTATATGTTTTGGCTTTCAGATGGTTCAGGTTTTTTCCCAAGTGACCTTTTCAGTTCCTTTGCATCTTTGAACATTTTCATCTCCAAATCGCGTGTGTTAGCTTCCACCAAGCTGTTTCTTCAGTTCTTGATTTAAGCCATGTTCCCCAATTTCTAGTACCAGTATTAGTAATAGTTTTTACACAAGTGGTCATAGACATTAAGGGTTTATAATATAATAATATTTTTTAAGCTAATGATAGGCAGCTCTGTAAATCAGCATGTAGTTTAAAACATTTTTAAAAAAATACAGTATATTAATGTTTAATTTTGCTGAAGTTAGGACCTTGCTTGCTTCCAGACAGTAGAATGATTTAACTGCCTCAAGTCTTGGATCCCTTTATCTTGGCTACAGCTCTGGTTAATTTTTTGCCTTTACTGATGTGTTTTCCAGGCAGGTCCTGAAGGCACTGTCTCAGTACAGAACAGACTGCAAAGTGACCATGGTTGGACTGAGAGCGCTGGCTCTCCTGCTCAGATCAGGTACACAACTTGGGGGAAAAAAAATGTAAAACCTAGTCAATTAAACATTAAAGCACTGCAGTCCATGTGTAATTATCTGGCTATAAATCTGTGTATTTCACAGTATTTTTCCATATGTGGTATGTGTGGTTTCCCCAACATCCATAATCCAATTTATTTTTAGAGCTACTTTTTCATCTCTCTCTGTGTGGTTATGTTAAATTTTAAGCTAATGTGCAATAGGCTGTATTTCATTATGCTTTGTGTGATGAGAATTCTCTGACAAGGGCAGAGGTTAAACTACGACATGCATCACATGGTCTACAGACTGCCAGAGACGATAATTAAGACTTCCTGCTTCTGTCTCTGAGGAGCATTTTTAAAGGAAACATTTACACGATTCAAAAAAGAAAAAGTCATCTCCAGTTGGTGAGAGATTTTCACTTCGTATCACATGAGAAAATGTAAATGTTTTATGCTTGTTTAATTCCTGGTTATGTAGACATGATTCCTCTGCTGGTGCTGGAGGAGGAGGAGGATGTGTTTGGCCTGGTGGTGGAGGCGATGAAGATGTTTCCTAGCAGTGAAGAGGTTCAGCTCCAAGGCTGTGGGGCTCTGCAGTTCCTCCTGGAGACAGGTGAGCGCACTCAAACCCTCTGTGCACTAGATTGTAGACTAATATATATTGTCATTTTCTTAATTTTATTACTAGGGTCTGTGGACCAACAGGGGTCCTTGAGTGGGTTGTAGGGGGTCCCTAGCAGAAGGAGGAATGTCCATCCATCCATGGTTAATTCTTTTAATTTATTCTTCTTATTCTATTTTATAAAAGGACTGCTACAGACAGCCGCATTGTTTTGTAATTGTACATAAATAATTCAACCATTCTTCATGACATTTTTTTGCACAAGCTCAGGTCATGGCTGGCTGATTTAATTTAATTTCATCTACGAACTTTAAGTTAAAAGGAAAAAAATATGAACAAAAAATGCTGTACAAATCAGATTTAGGATTTAATGAAGGACATTTTTTTCCAGTTGTTATCTTTCTTTGTTTTTTTATTTTAATAATGCACCCTGGACCTATCGTACCTTGAGTTTTTGGTATTTTTTTCATCCCTGTTGTGTCGTGTTTCCAGTAAGTGATGACCACCTGGTGGAGTTTGTGGAGAACCAGGATCATGTTGTGGTTCTGGCGGCTCTGCAGAAGTTCCCCGACAGCCCTGACCTGCTCCTGCAGGCCATGAAGGTGCTGCTTCCACTGGCTCGTCCTGGTAAGACCTCATTACACCCCAGCCATGTTTATGAGGTCTGTGAGGGAAAGCAAAGTACTGGAGCATTAACTTTATTAACCGATTAGTAAAAAGGGCGAATATGTTTGTGCTCTTCAAACCTGATGTCTGAATCTTACCATCTGACCACCAACACTGATCTCAGACTAATTGAATATTGGAAAATTAAAGAGTGAAAGTTTGAGTGTAGCTTTTATCATGTGGAGAGGTTTAGGGCCGTGTGTTTTGACTTTTGGTTAATGTGTTACACCACATGTTGATCATGAAGGAACCACATTAAACATCAGCTCTTTTCTTTCCTAATTCCACACGGTCTATTTCTGGCCTCACCACCAGACCATGATGTCACTGTAACGCTTTTTAAACCTTCTCGATACAAATCAGATTATACCACAAACGCCAGTAAACATGTTGTGCGGCTGCGTCAGAAAAGCTGTTTGTCGGACAGGAGAGCAGTCTTTGTTGAAACTAGTCAAATCTTCATGGAAATTCCCTCATGGTGAATAACTCCTTGAGTAAATACTTAATTTATTTGCGATCCAAGTATATAGTTGTATAATAGATAATTGGCTTGGAGTCTTGGAGTCCATAAAATGTATTCTTACTATTGGAACAGCAAATGCAATTATAAGAACGCACCATAATCTCAGCATTACGAGGAGTACATTTTTCTGGCATCGTTGGAAGAAATCCATGATTTGATTTGACATTTGATATTTAAGTCCCAAGTTAATTTGATTTTTCGATTAAAACATTTTTTCAGTACTGATGGGCATGCCATTGTTAGGCTATTAAGTCTTGATTTGCAAAGATCATTGGTTTTGAGCTCCTTTCAGTTGATTTTTGATTTAATATTGAAATTGTGACACACCTGCTATGTATAAAACATAAAAGATAATAGTGATTATGTTTTTTTTAACCTATATATGTTTTTTAATTCAAACATATAACATCACCAAGCATTGTTTGATAAAGATCGCCCCCTTTTTGTTATTAAAAACTAAAACATTCACCCAGCTGGATATTTTACAGTCATAAAATATGCTTGTCAGTGCTATTTAGAGGCACCGCAGTATTTTGTTACTTGCTGCTGTCATAATCGCTGATACAAATAAATCCATTATAATGTAAAAATATTGGTCATGCTGATGTTATGACATTAGCAGTGCAAAAGACGAGTGCTGTTGTGCAGAAAGAAGCTATTGATATGTTTGTGACTGCAATGGTTTATGTCTTTTGGTAAAAGTTAACCCTCTGTATTAAAAGCTTATCACACAACAGTAATCATATTGTACATTTTCTGTTAAAAACACAGGCTGAATATAGTACATCACTTATTACTTTGATTTCAGTAAAAGCAAGATGAAGGTCAAAGATGACTCAAAACCAGCTGAGACGTTGCTGTTCACTGAAATTCTAATTAGCTGGATGATTTCTGCATGAAAAGTAGATGGACATTAAAAGAAGTGGAAAAGTGGACATAAGATTTCAGTCATGAACATTTTTTCCACTTTAATCTGTGTTTTTCACAGATTCCACACATTCCAGGCTCTATATCACTCTTTTCTGACCTCCTTCTTGTCCTTCTATCATTTGCCGTTTTTCTTTTCTTGGTTCCTTCTTTAGGAATCTAAAATAGTAATAATATGAGTACCTACCATACTCATATTATTGTTTTTTCTAGGACTATAAACCGACTTGCATGCTGTGTTGTAAAATCCTGCATTATCACTTTATTAAAACGACAAATCCAGTCAAAACAGTAGGCTGTCATTTGAAAAAGCAGAGCTGGCGTCAAACTCCAGCAGTGGTTCTGAATTTATTAACATTTCTCTTCCAGGCAGTAACGTGGAGATGTTGATGTCGGGAGGTGCTCGATGCTACAGCATGATCATCGCCGCCATGGACGCCTTCCCTGAGGTGGAGGATCTGCAGGAGACGGGCTGCTGCTTGTTCAGGAAGTTTACATTAGGTCAGTCCCAGGGTTCAAATGTTTAAAATTAGGAATTATATTAAAGCTTCTACAAGGAGTTTTTTAACTAATTATGAAAACAGTCTTAATTTATTACTGGTGCCCTTGTATGACCTACGTAGGCAAATGAGAACAAAAATAAAATACATTTTGGTTGCATATTTCTGGAATTTAATCTCTGGAACTAACGTAAAATCTATTGTAGTCACTTAAAAACTCTGTCAATGAATAACTTTGGAGTATTTCCTCACTTATTGACAGTCGGCTGATGATAACACTGTTTGTGAAATCAATGAATCCTCACTATTCATGCAGTAGTGTTTGGATTGTATTTATCTGACGACCTAATGTGTTTGCCAGTTGACAGATTAAGACTGAAGAGGTAAACAGAGGCATCATCTTGGGTGTGCATGTTTTGTGTCATCCTTTAGAGAGTTACTACAACATCCTGGTACTGAACGGCGTCCAGAGGGTCGCAGTGAGAGCCTGTCAGACTTTCCCAGACAACGCCACGCTGCAAGCCGCTGCTCTCTCATGCTTGGCTGATCTCAGTGAGGACACACACTCGTACATGCTAAATTTAACTCATTTATTTATACCCACACACATGGATTTGTGAACAATGCTTTGACATCAACACCAACACATACGGTACAACAACAGTACTATACTGACTGATTTCCTTAAGCTGTCAGCCATGTGCCACCAGTTTGTGTTTTCCAGCGTGCTAAATATGAACATGAACACTTGACAACACTTTACGTGTTTCCAGGATGTGCAACAGATCTGTAGGTCTTGAAAACTGAAAAATGGCTTACTTGAGATACCTCAAAAAAAAAGGCCTGATAAGGTATTAAAACATTGTTCTTGCCAACCAAATAAAAATAACATTAGCTATAACTTGTGCGTTACGGGCTGTTGGGTACAAGTGATACTGGTGTGACAGTGGACTGACTGGAGGCTGTTTAGGTTTCTTTTATTTAGTTTTCGTCTGCACCATCAGACCTGTAGCAAACACTATTTCTACGTATGTTAGCTAGGATGTAGCTAGGAAGCTCATCAACTCTTAAAGGGATACTTTGAAGTATGCAGTGTGGGGTTGTATGAGGTACTGATGAATAATCAGTGTATTACCTACAGTGGATGGTAGTCAGTATGCGCCCAGTTTGGAAAATCAGGGAGGAATCTAAGCAATGACCTGCTGTGGACAGGGTCAGCAGCAAAAGGTATTTTAGCCACTTACAAAGGTCCTCCTAAAAACAAAAAAACTGTATCAGTTTAAGTGGATGCTATATTTGGAATATTTTCACCACTTTGCTTTGCTGTCAGACATCCTTTCCTGAAAATATCAAATATCACTCTTACCAAAACAGCAAAACTACATAGGTAAAATCAGTCATTTTACCTTGTACAACATGTGAATTACTGGTCTACTGCTGCCTTGATTGGCAAGTTTTTTTGTGTTACTGAGTGACTTTGGTGAATTCAAACTGATTTTTTAAAACACCAGGATCACACAATAATGTAAACAGATCAAGTCAGCGGTAGACCAGCAACTCCCATTTTCTGCAGGGTAAAATGACTTGTTTTGCACATGAAGTCTGTGGAGTTTGGTTGGATTGGAGAAAGTGATATTTGGTTTATATAACGGTGGTTTCCTATCAGAAAAAGCTGTCTTACAACAAAATAAAGTGGTACACTGAGTAAAACGCTGAATACACTGACTATGGATAAATACTTTATACAACTCCATTTCAAATTTATTGAAAATATATTCAAATAAAAAGAGAATCCAAATCACATGACAGTAATTATTTCTTACACTTAGAGCTATGTTAATGGATATTGAACAGCACAGCTAAACATTAGCCAGTGTTCCCAAAAGTCCAGACCCTTGAAGTGTATTAGTGAAAGCTGAAGAAGCTCAAGTCAATAGAAATAAATATCTATAAACTAAACCAACAATAGATTTTATCTGTACTGGACTACACTTGATTTGTATCCTGAAGATTCAGTTCAGTTCAACAAACTACTAATTTTTGTCGTGACTTTTGACCGTTTCTAAGAACAGAAAACATCATAAAGCTGATAAATATAGGCTAATTGTTAGATTAGATCTTGCACAGTACAGTAATCACATCATCTTGTCTCTTTCTATCAGCTGCAACCATCGTTCAGAACAAAGCGGTGGCCGAGCAGGGTCTGGAGGAAGGAGAGGAGGAGGAGAACAGGGGTAAGGAGGAGGTAGAGGACATGGGCCTGGGCTGGATGGAGGTCTGCTGTATGGCACTGGATCTCCACGCTGCTGAGCCAGCCGTTCAGGTCAGTTCAGTTTCTTCTGGCCCTCCAGCCACAGCGAATATTTAACATAAAATCATTTAAATAATTGAAGTCTGTAATTTCTGCTGCTGCAGGAAGCTGCAAGCTGGGCCATTCACAATCTGTTACTGCACGGAGCTGGAGTGAACACTTCAGGGGAGGAGCAGGAGGAGAGGTGAAACACACTGAAACAAGGAAATACCACACACACACACACACACACACACACACACACACACACACACCTTCTACAGACGTTTAACATTGCTTGGCATTTGTTTGCATACGGTGTTATTCATTCTGTAAGCACATACGCCAGTTAGTGAAAGGTTAAAATATCTCTAGACTCACATATTTTCTTATCAGACAAAGAAAAGCCAAACAAAAGAAATGATAAATCATGAAAGCATGATGTGGTGTTTTTCAGTCTTGCTGTGCATGTTCAGAAATATTTAAAAAACATCTGATAAGAGAATGTAAGGACATTTTTGGATATCGTCTGGTTGTTCTCAGGACTCCTGTTCACAGACAGTTAATGGCGGCCATGCTGCTCCACTCCTCCTCTCCCAGTGTGTTTGAAGCTGCTACCAGTGCAATCGCCACACTCATCACACACAACAGTGAGTCTTCACACACGTCACACCAGCACAAATTTAAACCTACTCCAAGCAGTTTTTAAAACTAGTTATGAAATTGTCTCAGTTTATTGGTGATGCCTCTGTATGACCTCCATACGTTAAGAAGACCATTGGCTATCTCTATAGTTATTCTAAATGCCTGCCACTTGGTCAGAGGAAACAAGCCTTTGTTTGCATTTTCACAGGCAAAGTTACTGTTATGTTAGGCTGTTAAAAAGAAGAAGGAAGAGATTTTTTTATACTGTTTTGTCGGCTCGTACAGTGAATGTCTGCTCTGCTCTTTCCGCAGCTAAAATGTGTTCTCTGCTGCTGTCAAGTGGCCTCCACGTCAACCTAGTGGAGATGATGAAGAGACATTCAGCCTCAGCTGAAGTTTCCATCAGCGCCTGCAAACTGCTCAGTCTGCTCTTCCAGGGAAGGTGGGCACAAAAACAGTTTCCATTCTATCATTTCCTCTTTGTTTTTAGAAAATCAGGTAAAAATACAGGACGAAAAAGGAAGTTACCATGAGAAAAATACTTTTTATACTGAGGAGTAGACTGTTGTTTTTGACAGATCATTCACATTTGTGTGCAGGACAAACAAACAAAGTAATTAAAAGACTTTAAAAAGAGGACACTGAGGTAGCTTGTCTGATTCTTAATGGACCGTTATTACACAGTTGTGGAGGCTTTCTTCCCTCTGTCTCAAGTCTTGCCCTGGGGATCGAGAGGAGCTGCTGGTTGGAGGATCTAAGAGTATGAGCAGGGGTGTAGGGGGGCGAGAATGTCAGTTATGTAAGAAGGGGCAAACCCATTCATTTATTTAAAAACAAGTAACACAATTTTTGAAATCAATTCTTCACACCAAGGGTAACCAGTGAGGCAAGAAAAGGGACAATGTGTTCACATTTTTGAGTTCTTATATAAATCCTAGCTGCAGAATTTTGTACAAGTTGGAGGCATTTGATTGTTTTCTCAACATATTAAAAACAATGATGCTCATATTTAATTCTGGAGTGAAATCTGTTTCTCTGTGCCTGTAGGACAGCCAGTCTGGATGAGTTGAACATGGCCATGAGTCAGATTCTCAGCGCCATGAAGATCCACAACTTCCAGCCAGAGGTTCAGTTGGAGGCTCTGCAGGCCAGCCTGGTCTTCCTCTGCCCAGGTACACTCAAGTGTCATTTCTCATTTCGTTTCACCAGCATAAGTGTTGTGACCTGCCAGTCAAATGTTGGTTATAAGCTGATCTTTTTGTGTAGAATTTTTGTTTGGTGGAAAAAAGCTCCTCTAATCACTGTTTTCTATATAACACTTAATCAAATGAATATGGAATATAAATTGAGTTGATTGTAGTGATGTACCCACATAAAATTATCACCAACTTTTTAGCCTCTTTTATCTCGCTGTTTTGGATTTTCACCACATGTGCTGTCCAGTTTAGCCTATCACCTGCAGCTCTTCATCTAACAGCTCACTGTGGCTGCCTTATTCCCTGAAACATTTCTGACTGTTCCGCCGTCAACAAATGCCAAAAACGACTGTTGTTTTTAGATGTATTTTTGATGATTGATAGCAGGAAGTCAGTAGTTAACCCATGTTTCACAAATTAAATGCTTTTAATGTGAAGGTACAGCAGTAGGACATGTTCTGTTTGTATTAGCAGTAACTTTTTGCCACATACAAGCAGTTCATGATTCTAGCCTGCAGGTGACAATCCCTGTCCTGGACTTTGCTCATTTTCAAACTCGTAGTCTTCCGCTGCAGCCGATGCTGACTCAAGTGACATCACAATCAGATTGCACACAGGTCTTTCTGCAGCAACAAAACACGATGATTACATATGCAGTAGTACTCCCCAAGCCATGTGAACAGAC
>JAJHUR010115843.1:0-20882 GCA_027495735.1 Lutjanus campechanus | reverse complement strand
TTGTCTGATTCTTAATGGACCGTTATTACACAGTTGTGGAGGCTTTCTTCCCTCTGTCTCAAGTCTTGCCCTGGGGATCGAGAGGAACAGCTGGTTGGAGGATCTAAGAGTATGAGCAGGGGTGTAGGGGGGCGAGAATGTCAGTTATGTAAGAAGGGGCAAACCCATTCATTTATTTAAAAACAAGTAACACAATTTTTGAAATCAATTCTTCACACCAAGGGTAACCAGTGAGGCAAGAAAAGGGACAATGTGTTCACATTTTTGAGTTCTTATATAAATCTGTTTCTCTGTGCCTGTAGGACAGCCAGTCTGGATGAGTTGAACATGGCCATGAGTCAGATTCTCAGCGCCATGAAGATCCACAACTTCCAGCCAGAGGTTCAGCTGGAGGCTCTGCAGGCCAGCCTGGTCTTCCTCTGCCCAGGTACACTCAAGTGTCATTTCTCATTTTGTTTCACCAGCCTATAAGTGCTCTTTCTGTTGGGGCCTGCCAGTCAAATGTTGGTTATAAGCTGATTTTTTTGTGTAGAATTTTTGTTTGGTGGAAAAAAGCTCCTCTAATCACTGTTTTCTATATAACACTTAATCAAATGAATATGGAATATTGTAAATTGTAAATTGTTTATTAATGGGATAGCCCCTTGAGATGAATCATCTCGTTTTCGAGGGGGTCCCAAATATAAATTGAGTTGATTGTAGTGATGCACCCACATAAAATTATCACCAACTTTTTAGCCTCTTTTATCTCGCTGTTTTGGATTTTCACCACATGTGCTGTCCAGTTTAGCCTATCACCTGCAGCTCTTCATCTAACAGCTCACTGTGGCTGCATTATTCCCTGAAACATTTCTGACTGTTCCGTCATCAACAAATGCCAAAAACGACTGTTGTTTTTAGATGTATTTTTGATGATTGATAGCAGGAAGTCAGTAGTTAACCCATGTTTCACAAATTAAATGCTTTTAATGTGAAGGTACAGCAGTATGACATGTTCTGTTTGTATTAGCAGTAACTTTTTGCCACATCGAAGCAGTTCATGATTCTAGCCTGCAGGTGACAATCCCTGTCCTGGACTTTGCTCATTTTCAAACTCGTAGTCTTCCGCTGCAGCCGATGCTGACTCAAGTGACATCCCAATCAGATTGCACACAGGTCTTTCTGCAGCAACAAAACACGATGATTACATATGCAGTAGTACTCCCCAAGCCATGTGAACAGACTTTGACGTGTAAAATCAGTGAAGTTCCCCTTTAATGCATCCAAAATAGGCATTAAATTGCAATTCTGGCTGTGGAACAGCTCTAAATACAATTCTGGAATGGACAGTCCAGGAATGCAGAGTAGTGTGCATGTACAGTATGTGGTATTGTGTGAATACAAATTCATCTTTTTGGTCTTTTTGGTGTGCATGATGCAAGACAAACCTCCCAAGCAATTTTGGGGATTTTCTGATACTCACTTAGATCATAATTTCTTTGGGTTTATGGCAGAGTATTCATATTTTCAGGTCAACGAGGAAAGCTTGTTCAGTGGAGCAGCTTGTCTTGTTTTGATTTCTGTCAAAACAGTGTTAGAGTGTTCTCTCCTTCGCTCCCAGTGCTGGATTTTGTAACGCTCTTAATTAGATTAATGATTGATAACAGAGCACTTGTGTCTCTGTGTTTGTGTGTTTCCTTGCCTCTTTGTCTTCACTTGTTTCCTTGGTGTGTGTGAATTTCTCAGACAGGAGTTTAAGGGAGCACGGCGTCTCTGTCGCAGATCCAGACATGGCCGACGTGTCACTGAAGGTCCTGAAAAACCAGTGTGTGGTGGAAGGAGCTCATACCCTCTACCTGGAGGTTCTCAACAGGGTATAAACAAACTGACCAACCCCAGAATATCTATTTCAACTCTCTCTGTTTTCCTTCAGTCTTTCCACAGTTTGATACTTTGTCCTTGCATGTTTTTTTTTAAATCTAGTCTGATATAATATTAAAATGACAATGATATGACAAACAACAAAAAGAATACAGGGGGGTAGAGCTGGAAAAACGCCCTGATGGCATTTTGTTCAGCACATGAAAGAGAAGCAGTGTACAGATACTCAGCTAGTACATATAGTTCTCATTCATTACGTGAATTAAACAACAGTCCATCCATTCACTGCAGAAATTATACAGTAGGTTGTCATGCCAGGACCAGGACATCGGAAGGATGTAATTACATTTCCAAAAAGAATTTGCCAGTGGACGTGCTGGTATGAATGAATTGTGAGCATGTTGTTTTCCCCCCATGTGGTTGTTTGGTACCCCTCTGCCTCAGGGTTGGGTGGTAAACAGGAACAAAAAACAGCTTCTTAACAGACTAGAAACAACAAAAAAGGCATCACATGTCAGTGGGGAAGTCAAGAGCCAATAATTAACTGTAATGTTTGAGTTTTGACCTCCTTTTTTTTGCAATAATAAGAGTTTTGGTACAAAATTAGATCTATATTTATACAATGACTGGCAGCAAAAGAAAAAAATATTTGACAGGCTTTTTATCTCAAAAATGTCAAAAAGATTAGTCGAAGGCCACACACGCCACTTGCTTGGTCTCTTTTGTGTTAAATTTCCCAAAAATACACTTCCAAGAAAAAAGTCTATTCCTGCATACACTTACCACTTCTGCAGTGATTTATTTTAAAAGCAAAACATATCCATCATAAAGTTACTTAGTGCTTAAATACAGTCCAGAATTGCATGATATTCCACAGTTGTGTCTGTGGTGTGTCTGTAGACACATGCATACACATCTTGGATTTACTAGATTTTATTCAAGTCTTTATGTAGCTCTACATTATGTGTGCCATGTAATAACCCATGGTAGCATGACATTGTAGTACTTTTACGATGTTATTTGTGGTTTAGCTGCAGGTACAATATAAACAGCTTCTACCAGTCTGATGTTCAGTCCTGTTGTTTGTGTCTGTGTGCAGTTCATCAGCAGCTCCACCATACAGAAGTGTGGTCTGAAGGTGCTGTCTGCTCTGGCTGACTGTTCTGGTGCTGTGGACTTGCTCTGCCAGCAGGGGGCGATAGACACAGTGCTGCATACACTACAGATGTTCCCACGGGAACGAGGTACAGTATACAACCTACTGTAAAAAGCCCAAATGAACCCAAATTAGGTTTTTGACAGTTTTATCATTGCACTGGAGAGGAAAAATCAGCTAAACCTTGTCATAACATTTATTTGCAACCATTGTCTTCAGCGAGAGTCATAACAGGAGAGCATAGTGTTGCTTCTATAGTGATAGTTAAGGAAAACTATGGCTTTGACTTAAAGTGTACACAAACTTGAGTATAGAGTATACACTAATATGATTTTAAAATGACTAATCACACTGTCATTAACTTCCCACCTGTTTCCAGAGATACACTACTGGGGTCTTACCCTGCTCAACTACCTCGTATCCAAGAAGAAGCTGTCGAGGATGATTGTACCCGTTCTGGCCTCCGTTGTGGTCGCCTCTCTCATCCAGTACAGAGAAGACTCTGAGATGCTCCTGAAGGTGACTTGATTCATAGAATATGCTAAGACGCTAAGATAACAGAAAATCACTGTGTTGATTGCTGCATTCACATTTTTTTTTTATCAGGAAAAGTGCTTTTGTTTTTTCATTGTTTGAACACAATACTGAAATTTATCGTATATCATAACTGCCGCATCATGCAGTTCTTAAATTTGAGTATTTCTGAGTATCTTAGAATTGTACATTGTTTCCTAGAATTGAAAAAAAAAACAGCTTATGTTGAAATATTGTTAAATATTATCCATCATTTTCACAATTACCAGCTATCTTGTGATGTTAAATTTTGATGGCGACTGATTGCTAGTAGTCTAGCAGTGTAGACTATGTTGCATTCATATTATGGGCTATAAACTGTAATTAAAATTGACTTAACTTCTCTTTCCTGTTACTAATTATATTTTTGTGCTCTGGTCATGTGTCTCACAGTGTTTTCAAGTGGCTTTGAGGATGCTGGATGCCTGCTCGGGAGCAGCAGCTGAACTGCAGAGAGAAGACTTTGACAGGCAGATCTTCCAACACCTCAGAGAGGAGACTCCTGACCAGAGCAACAACCCGGTGATTTAAGACTCTTCTTTCTCTGTCTCTTTTCATCACAGACTGTAATCAGAGGTCTGATTTTACAGATCAAGTTCCACACAAACAAATAAGATTAAAAGATTTTTTTTTTGCCTCTGTGAGGAAGGTTTGATGCCAAAATACATCAAAGTTTGGTTTGTTTTTACATCTAACATGATTATGCCATGACAGTAATGGTATTTTAATTGTTTAAAAAGTGAGCTTTCTTTGATTTGTGTTTCAACATTTATCCTTATCTAAAGAGCTCCTCAAACAAATTTAATTTGAGTCCAGGAAGCACTCCCACTCGCCCATTTTTCAACTTTTGATGGGTATTCATGTCTTAATTGCTATTTTTCTGAAGAACCAGAGACTTTTCCAGTTTGATCTGCTTTCATGTTGAAGCATAGGCTGTACTATACGCACACAGGAGCATACAGTACAAAAGGACCGTGCAGGACATACCAGACATGCATGACATGAATGCTGTTCAGATTAAGTGTATAGGCCACTTGTCTGCTGCTTGTTCTTAGAAAACTCTCTGCTTTTAGAAAGTGCCCTGATAGAAAGATTGTGAACCTTTTCCGTAATTTAATAAATTTGTCTCTTCTCCCTGTCTCTCTGCTGTCAGTTACGTAAGTCAGTTTGCCTGGCTCTATCTAAGATGTGGTGCGACCCAGAGCTGCACTATAGCATGCTGGAAAAGGCCTGCGAGGACGGAGACACGACATTGGCCGAGTGCCTGATTGAGCTGGGCGCCGACATCAACAAGAAGACCAAAACAGAATCCCTAATCTACCAGGTCAGAGGTCACAAAACCACACAAGCCAGAAAACAAATCCAGCAGTTCATGACAGGAGATCCAGTTTTATCTGATGCTTTTTACCAACAAAGGGAACAAATGTTTTCACTCCCATCAAAGTTTGTGTTCCTTTAGAATTTTATCTTAAATAGTCCAGAATGGATCTGGAATTTGGACAGTTGTTGCTTGTATGTCTCAGAATGGCACCGTTGGTTGGTCCACCACAGTAACTTTTCATCTAGCATCGAACTTTAGTTTCAACACTCAGCCATACTAATATATAGATTTATTAATAATTAGAATAATCATCAGTTTAGTCTCAGTCATGTCCTCTGTGCCGTCTTTTTCAGGTTTGTGAGCGAGGCGGACCCCTCGACCTGGTGGAGCTGCTGCTCAGCCGAGGCACCCATGAGCAGCACCTCCGCAGGGCTCTGGTAGTGAGCGTGAAGCGGGGCGACGGAGCCACCGTCATTCAGCTGCTGGGACGTCTGGGCCTGGACCTCAACAACAGCGCCCTCTGCCTCGGGGGCTTCAGACTGGGCCACCTGGACGCCGCCTGGCTCAGCCCCCTGCTGGCTGAAAGAGGCAGAACACACAGTCTCCGTTACAACAACAGTGAGGAAGAGTTGATGCTTTTATTTCTCTGTAAAGTGATTATCTTTGGGTTTTGCACAAAACAAGTAATGCATTCTTTCAGTCTTAAAAGTTGATCAATTGAACCTTCCAAAGTCCCACCTCGTTTCACTCTGTGCTCCAATAACAGTTGAGCAAACTTGGTATCTTGGTCATTTTCTGCTTTTCCTGTAAAAGCAACATATAGGGTCACCTTACGTTTTTCTAACACTGGCTCATTTAAGATGTTAATATTTAAATGTACCTTTTACAGGTTCCCCAGAAACATTTTTTAACCATCTTCAAAATTAGATTTTCTTAGACAAGCCTAACACAAAGCATATTTAAGTACAAAAATGAGAAAAGGAGAAAGTTGACCGAGCTTGCTTAACTTTCTTTGGAACACAGAGTGAAAAGGGGCCGGGCTAAGGAAATATTTAGTGGCAACCTCCTTAATTTTTGCATCCCGTGTTCTTTCTTTAAGGTAAAGGTATGAGTTTGGCGAGGTACATTCAGTCTTTCCAGAGGCCCAAGAGTAGCAGTTGTCCTCCTAGATCTCTGGCTGACCCCTGTCTGACCTCTGGCTACATCTCGGAAGAAAGCGACGACTCCAGCTTCAGCTTTGTCTCCATGGACGACAACCTATTTTTCAACGACGACATGGAGAGTGATGGTAAAGTCTCAGAGATATTAGCCGGAGCTAATGCTGCAGTGTGCACAATCAGGGGTTAAATCCAGCTGAAAAGTAACAGTTTGACCGATATAAATTAATGTGATTGTCTGTGGAGTTCTTGAACAGGAACTGAGACTTTAATAGGTTTATATGCCTGAATCACAGCAGTACCATCATGCAAACAATGTAATTCTACTACAGACTGAACTGAGGAGAAATAATCGGTTAAACTTAAAGTAAAATCTCCTCACTGTAACCTTGTCTTCTCAAGAACACTACAAAAGGTCACTCACAGTAACATCCTGTCTATTTCCATTTCATTGATTAACATCATTTCATCCATCTTAACCCTTTACGCGGTCTGTTGCGCATTAAGAAAGTCATGTTAATTAGTTACAGATTGATCTGGCTTGTGATTAGTCTCGGTTTCTTCTTGCGAAAGGGTAATGTGTTTCATCAGTAACTTGTGTGATCATACTTCATTCTTCAAAAGCAAGTTAAATGTTCTCACAGTGACTCTGTAGCTTTAAAAGTACACTTTGTAGTGTACAGCCCCATCTGTGTATGTTGATTAAATTCCCAGAATACAAGCCGAAGATGGCCTTTTTGCCAGAAATGTCCATCTAACATCAAAAAGTCTGACTGGATTGCCGTCCTGGTCTTTCTATTGTAAGGATCCAGCACTCAGTCTTCAAAGTCTTATCATGAAGCCAAAGTCTTATCTTATTTTTTGTGTTCATTAATTGTCAATAACATTACAACTTGAAGTTGATCAAACATAGTATCTGCCTGCAAAGTGCATTGCATGATACAAACAGGAAAAAATAAAATAAGAATAACAGCACATTAACCTCAGTTCATGAATGTTTGTATCCTGGATGAGCCCCCATTTTTCACCTCAACAGGGCTGCCTAAGTGTGGGACGTAACAGACACTGTGTAAAGTCTGCTGTTTTTACTGTCTGTAAATAAACAGAGGACAAACGTAACTGTACTGTGGCAGCGCAAAAGTGAAATGAGGTGGTTTCTGATAATTAAATGTCGTTTTACCTTCTGATGATGATGATGATGTCATCATCTCTCTCTTTGCTTTTCCTCTTGTAGGCAGTGATTCACTGTCAGGGGTTTTGTCTCCAAAGCCTCATAATAACTCATCAGAAGAACTGAGAGGGGGGTCCATCAAAAGGAAGCAGGTGCGTCGCAGACATGCCAGCGCAGAGGTAAAATCCCTTCATCAACACCTAGAATTTTATATACAAGTGATATTGATATTGTTTTCACTGGAGTGTATTAAATTCAAAATAATAAACTGTACAATTTATTGTAAAGTTAAAGATTTACTTTCCTCTGAGTCCCTTTATTGGTAAAAGAACTGTAAATCCCACCCAAATGTTCACCTGATCCCTTGCTGTTTTTTCTTCTTTCTGGTGTCCGTGTGTTTCTTTTCTTTTTCCAGAGTGGTCAGACTGAGAACGAACACAGTGAGCCTATACAATGGAGATATGGAAGGTCTGGCTCAAGCCAAAAAGGTATCACCCTCAGATTCAATTCAGTTCAACTTTATTCTCATTCTGTCAAACACAGCTGCACAGAAAGACTTTATTTTTCTATTTGACCCACAAATGTTGATGGTTATGTATCATTTATTCTCATATGATGGATATAAAGGGAGCATTCTAGTTGATCAGTGACAGTGAGTTAAGTGATGCAGCTTGCTGCCTGTCATTCAAACAAGACTGGGTCAAGACCAAGTATATAGCTGGATCAGGTCATTACAGAGTGGTCAGTGATGGTGTCTATAATGTGAATTCGCGGATATTACAAGCTCAGCTGCAATTTTCTGTCATTGTCTCAGTTATATGTGTTGCTCTGAAAGAACCTATCACATGACAGAATAAAAAAAAAGAGTTATAAAAGCAGTTGCAAAAGCAATAGGCTATGTTCCACTCATGTCTTGGGATGACTAGAGACACTCCAACTCTCAGCTGGCTGCAAGAGAAAATAAGAAAACGCAGGCAGATAGCAGGGTCTCTGCAGACACAGCCACCACCGCACACTTCTAGTGGGTCATAAGTAATGATTGAAAGACATTATGTTCATATGAGTCGATGCATTTTATAGGAAAATGTGGTATATTATGCTTTTTAAATACTCATTAAGCTGAAACAGTTGTATGTGCTTTTTTGGATAGCAAAGAAAAAACATGAATAAATAGGACTGACAGACAATTTGTTTAGTGACAGGAAATGTTCAGACATTATTTATCTGCTTATCTTATCTGTAAAATACTTACTGTGATAAATCATAACATGTCCACGATATGTTATCAGAGTTTGAAAAAGTCCACGAGTCTGGGGAGGAGGAGGCGGGGGGAAACTACTCCCTTCAACCATAGATTATACTATATTGGATAGGATTTAATATTTTTAATATACCATCTATGGCTCCAACTCAGTATTTGGACTGCTGTATTCATTTTTGTACGTGCGGGTGCTACATAATGCTCCATTAAGTCAAGTCATTCACATGATTCTCACATGATTTTTAAATGAACAGGATTTAATAAATTACTTTTGGTTTAGCGTAAGTTTGAAAACACACTGCTGTTTTGGCTATAATCCTACATCAGTGTAGCTGGATAATGCAAAAAGTTCCTTTTTTGTTTTTGAAAAGAGCAGCAGTGTCTTGCTCCACATGTCTGACTTCTAACAGATCATAACTAATGATCCATCTCCTCCTCAGTGTTTGGATCTGGTGAGAACTCTGCTGCTCTGCCCAAAGAGAGGGAGAGGATCCGCCTGCTGGACTTGTCAGGTAACGAGTTGGACTCTCTGTCCTGTCTGATGGATGACGGCGTCGTCCAGCAGCAGCTGGGACACCTCCTCCGCCTGGACCTGAGCCACAACTGTCTGCTGGAGTTTCCCTCAGCTCTTTGCCAGGTAATAACACATCTGATCTGTGCTGAATCACCAATATATCAAGCGATTAAAGGAAAAGAACACTCAAGCTTTTTGGCTTTGATTTGACAGAATTTGAAGAGCCTGACTCGACTGGACCTGCAGGGTAATCAGCTCCAGTCGCTGCCAGAGGAGCTGCTGTCTCTGGTCTCGCTGAGCATGCTGAATGTCTCCCGTAACTGTGTGGGTCCCCTGCTGACCTTTGACCCCGACGTTACCTGCCCGTCACTACGGCAGCTCAATCTGTCTTTCAACAAAATCACCACATTCCCTCACGAGCTGGGCCGCGCCATGGACCAACTGGAGGAGCTGTTTATGGAAGGGTAGGCTGCGGGTTTGAATACTCAGTGTCAACATGGTCATATACCACTCAAGTGTGGTGTTCTAGTGTTGTTTTCTGTTTGTGTACTGGTGGTTAAGAAGTTCTGAGTTCTTCATTCTGACATTAGGAAGTGAATGTACTCACTTTAATGCCACTTTCATTGTTTTGATGTGTCGGTTTCTGTATAAACAGCATAACCACATTCTAAAATTTCTCTGTATTTTTTCCCTTTCAGAAAGAAGGAAATATGGAAAAGTATTAAATTATGAAACTTGATTTATGCAATTTATTGGCACAAAGCCTGGCATGTCTTCAGCAATTATGGGGTATTTCCAGAAATGGGCCAACACGTTACTGGGCTGTTCTGACTTCTACTGTGTATAGGGGTTGTGAAATTAAGACCTCTGACCTCAATTCTCAGATCAGTACACAAATCTAATTAGGTTGTTGGCTGCTGTAAATCCAAATCTATGCAAACTCTACTTTATTTTCAGTTTTCTCAGAAACTTTTCTAACAAATTAGTGAGCAGAGGGGTTAATAGAAAGCACTCAAACGAAACAAACCTCCACCAACGCTGCACAATGTTCTTTTTATTATAATATAGAAAATGTTTCATTTTAATTGCAGCCAAGTGTGGTGCGCACCTCTTGTTGCCCTCTTCTGGCAGTGAGAGTAATTACACAAGCACTGTCAAGATGTGCTCTTAATGCATGCTGAAAATGTTCTGCCATGCTGTAGCCGACTGCATTGCCTCGTTTGCTCCCCCCTTCAAATCTAGCAAACTGATTACTGCCAGGTGATGTAAAAAGCATCATGACAGGTACGCTGGTGCAGGAATATCGCCTCAGACACCAGATTGGAGCACTGGTGGTGATCGGCTTAATCAGCATTGTGTGAACACTGCAGGTTTAATGTTAATCATGAGATACAAGTGTGGGATTTTTGTTCTCTAGTAAGTGCAATATTTTATGAGAAAATAAGAGATATTGAGATATTCCTCTCCCCAACAAAAAAAACTTATAAGCAGAATTGAAAACAGAACAATTAAGATCTTATTCCCCTCCACATAGTCAAACTCATTTCAATATTTGGGACAGATTGCTCTGTTTTTCATGTCAGATCAGTTTTCTCAGTTATTTTATGACAGTATGAAGCATCCACATGTCTTATATCAGAGAGTGGTGAAGGTAACTGTTATTTTTCTTCTTTCTCTTTTCAGTAACAGCATAACTGAGCTGTGTGTGCCTCTGTGTCTCCCGGAGATCAAGCTGCTCGATATGAGTAAGAACAGCGTGGAGAATATTTCTCCAGACTTCCTGACCAGCTGCCCCAAACTGGAAACTTTGAATGTTTCCATGAACAAAATCTGTGAGTGCCATCAACTGATTATTAGATTCAAAATCTGGAGCTGAAAAGCATTGTGCTTTAAGTGTCTGCCCAGTAAACACTCATAAAGCACAACATGACCCTGAGTAAGATCGTATGGACAAAGCAAATGGGATTCATTTCAAAACAGCAAACAAAATATTTGAGAATACTTAATAAAAACAGACTTCCCTCCTAAACTCATTAGTCAGACTGTTGACACAGATGTAAAAGCATATCATGATTCTTTTTTGTTCAAAATGTGAATATACTTCGTATTCATATTTTCTCTTGTGGCAACACAAAAATATCTTTTTTTTACTGTTTTTCTCCAGGTTCCCTGTCACATCTCTCATCGAAAATCACGACACTGAAACTAGCAAACAATAATTTCACTGAAGTTTCTGAGACTATACTTGATCTCCCAAAGTAAGTCAGATACTCAGCTCATTTTCCATGTCTAATTATACAATTTTATGGACTGTTAACATGAACTCATTCTTAAAGCTTGATTTTTAGCTGCGTCATAAGGAAATCCCATAGAACAAACATTGAATTCTTATACTTCATTTGTCCAGCTTGCGGTCAGTTGACATGAGAAACAACAAGATTGCTGCTCTGCCTGGCCCGGGGGTCTGGAAGTCCAGTAACCTCAGAGAGCTGATGTTTAGTCATAATTGCATCAAAGATCTGGATCTGAGCGGACCTATCTACAAATGGGTCAGACTGGAGAAACTCCATCTGAGCGACAACAAGCTCACTGAGGTAAGGAAAAAAAAATAGTTTACATGTCTTTTTTGCAATCAAGAGCCCTTATTTCATTGTTTTAACACCACGGATAATCAGTGTCAAACTAATTAATGTTGTGAAAGTACTGAGCACTGTAAATGTACACCTTTGATGGTTGCATCGTCTCTTTTCAGATCCCTCCACAGGTCGGCCTGTTGGAAGGTCTCACCTCCCTGGATGTGAGTCGTAATGCTAACCTTCGCTCCTTCCCGGATGAGATGGGGAAGCTCAGCCGCCTCTGGGACCTGCCGCTGGATGGCCTTCGACTCCAGCTTGACCTCAAACTCATTGGCAGCAAGACCAAAGACATTGTCAGGTCAGGGGCTTGTTTTTAGAAAAGATATTAGTATGAAATGGTCTTTATTTTTTTTTTTCATGCTTTATAATCACTCAGATTTGAAATTGTAGAAGAAAAAACATGAATTAAATCTCATACCTTTCCTCCGCCCTCTGTCCCAGGTTCCTGCAGCAGCGGCTGAAGAAGGCAGTGCCGTACTATCGGATGAAGCTCATCGTGGTGGGGAACGCGGGCAGCGGGAAGACCGCCCTAATCCATCAGCTGATGAAGCTGAAGCGCTCCCAGTTAAATTTGAAAAGCGGGAGTGCTGTTGGCATTGATGTCCGGGACTGGACCATCAGAGAACGGGACAAGAAGAAAATGGTGCTGAACGTCTGGGACTTCTCAGGTTGGTCAACATATGAAGTTAGAATGGATTCATTTGAAAACAAATTGAAAGTACACCAGTGTCCAGCTGTGTTTCCATCAACATATTTTTATGCACATTTTGAAGTCAGATCAGAAAAGGGTGATGGAAACAGGAAAATCTGAAAGAAATACCCTCAATTACAAGTTTTTATGCTCCCTTGAGGGGTTTTTGCCTTTTTCAAAGCCTCAGAGCTTCCCTAATCTGGACTGCAGCACTAATTTTGGACATGCAGTTAATATATATTGCTCCTTTAATACATGAAACTAGCAGAAATTTCATATTTACATCACATTTTCCACATAGTTTTTGCACTGTTTGAGGTTCAACTGGCGCTGTTTTCATTATGGTGTAATGTTTCCCCGACTGGAAAATTAGCACCACCTACTGCTTATTTCCTCCTTGTCTAAAGTGACTGAATTCTGTTCCTCTGCATCCAAGCTATGAGTGTTCCAAGTGAAAGTTAGTGCAAGTTGTTATCTTTTGGAGGATTTAAGCAAGATTTGTATAGAATAGGTACATAATTCATGTGTCTTAAGCTTTGCATGTTAAAAGACACTGATCGAATTATATTGCATATTTTCAGAGAGGTACTGTATGTGTTGTGATTTAGTTTCAACCCCTGTTTCTTTACCCTCACAGGTGGAGAGGAGTTCAGTGGCTCCCACCCTCACTTCCTGACTTCCAGAGCTCTCTACCTGGTGGTTTACAACCTCAGCAAAGGAGCCAGTCAGGTGGACGCCCTCAAACCCTGGCTCTTCAATATCAAAGTGAGTCATTAGCCAAAAACGTACAGTACGTAGTTTTGATGAATAGCTGTTGAGTTCAGAGGAGTATTTTCTATTTTTATGTATTTCTTCTTTATTTAACCAGAAAGGTCCCACTGAGATACAATATCTCTTCTGCCAGGGAGTGCTGGTGAAGATGGGCAGCAAAAAATAGAATAAAGAGTTTTACATTATAATACAGATGACAGACAAGAAACATACATCACAAAGGCATACCAAAGTATTGCCCTTCCAAAGTAGTAAATAAAGTATTAAGTATGTCAAGAGAAGGCAGATTTACCTGGTGAGGTCTGGGTGTCTGGGACCATGAGAAGAATTTTCTCTAAATACCCAAATTTGTTTATTAATCCTATTCAGCAAGTTTGAGAACCACTGCATTAAATACTGAGCACATTGGTCATTATGCCCTCCTCTTCACTTCAGGCTGTCGCTCCTCTGGCCCCGGTCATCCTTGTGGGAACCCACACAGATGTGAGCGATGACCAGCAGCTTCAAGCCTGCCTTACCAGGATCAGAGAGGACCTGCTGAGCCACCAGGGCTTCCCTGCCATCAGGGACTACCACATGGTCTCCGTTTGCGAGGACTCGGACACCATGACCAAACTCCGCAAGGCTATCGTCAGAGAGGTCATAAGCTTCAAGGTAAAAAGACACAAACAGCTGATTAAACCGTTCTCTTCTTTCCTTTCTTTCTCCTCTCCTCTGCCCTCACCTTCCCATCTCCTCTCTGTTTCATAGATCCAGGGCCAGCCGGTGATGGGCCAGCTGGTTCCAGACAGCTACGTGGAGCTGGAGCGTCGGGTTCTGCAGGAGAGAACCAGGGTTCCTCCAGAGTTCCCTGTTCTCAGGCACCAGGAGCTGCTGCAGCTCATCCAGGAGAGTCAGCTGCAGCTAGAGGAATCTGAGCTGCCCCACGCCATCCACTTCCTCAGTGAAGCCGGTAAGAAACCTGCTGTATCCACACAGACTTTAAACTTTCTTTAAATGGAAATGGATGGTCCTTATATACCTTTAATTGTGTACTTCTTGTGTACTACTACTTCATTAATTTTCCTCATAGGGATATCCTAAATAACTTTTCTTGGGGCTTTGACACTTCGGCAGCAGTTATTTGATTTTTGATTTTTGATTTGAGTCATGGTGCCTCCTCTTCTCCGACCCACTGAATGTACCTCAGTGTTGTTCGTGCTCCTGGTGTTTTGCCAGTGTGCTTCAAGCTCGGGCGTGCAGCATGTTGACCTGCTGTAAAGAGAAGGAGCAGCAACTTTAGCGCGAGCTTGACATGGACTGACACAACACCAGCCGCATGAGTGACACTGAGGCAGCTAGTGGAGTGAATATATATGAATGGTTGAATACAACAGCAGTTTGAAAACCATGGCAACAACCAAAGCTTTGAAGCATTCGGTACAGCCCTAATTCCTCCTCAGCTCTCTCACAGCTGTACACACTTTATTGAATTATGCAGTTGTAGTGGTGGTGTAGTGGCGCATCTATATCTGTGCAATATATCTGACCATGATATATTTTTTGTCCTCCTCTAACACTGAAGGAGTTTTACTGCACTTTGATGATCCTGCACTTCAGCTCCAAGAGCTCTACTTTATCGACCCACAGTGGCTGTGTAACATCATCTCCCAGGTACAGTAGCCTCATCTGAACACACAGATACAATCGCACATGCTTTGTGTCTTTGTTTAGGCTAATATATCTTGTTTTAGACTTGAAGACAGCATCTCACAGTTTTATCTAAACTTAAAAAGACATCTATTGTCACTTTTACAATTGACAATTGATTACCTTTTTGAAATATCTCATTTTACCCAGGTTATTATTGTATCCACACAATTTATCAAGAGATCGTTGTGATCCAACTGCATATTCTCTATAATGTACATACATATTATTTCAATATTGGTAAAAATATGTCTCCAACTGAAAAAACAGTGCAGAAATCATTCAGATTAATTACAGCTAAAGCATCTAACATGCCAGCCTCATAAAAACCCTTTGTTAACGCTCATATGCAGGTACATGATTGGTAAAGCATGTCACAGATATATCAGGTGCACAGATGCAAGTGTTGCCTGTTCTCTCTTCAGAAACTGACATTAAAGAGCTGCGGCCTCTGGGAGTATCCTAAAGGAGTCGTTCAGCGCTCAGTGGTGGAAAGGTTTCTGTTCGAGACCAAATGTTTCCCCAAGAGCCACCTGACGCAGTTCTTCAAACTGCTGGAGAAGTTTCAGATCGCTCTACCTTTCGGCGAGGACCAGCTACTGGTGCCCAGCAGGTGTGTTTAAATTTGCAGCTGCAGATGTTTGTGTTAACGATGATATCAAAATATTTCACTGTCTAACTGCTCTTCTATGCCTTTGTAGTTTGTCCAAACACAGACCTGTCATAGATCTGCCACACTGTGAAAACTCAGAGGTGATTGTGCGTCTGTACGAGATGCCGTACTTCCCCATGGATTACTGGTCTCGCCAGATCAGCCGCTTACTCGAGTTTTCTTCTTACTTGCTTGGTGGAAGGGGTAAATTGAGCATACAGTAGACACAGTCACTTTTCCATCCTATACTGTAGGTATAAATTCATAGAAAGAAGCCAGTGATTTATAAAATGAATCATCTTGCTTTGTGTGATCCAGAAAAAGCAGTGCGACCCAACCGGATCTACTGGAGGAGAGGCGTGTACCTGAGCTGGTCCCCAGATGCCTATTGTCTGGTGGAGGCTGCAGCAGTGGAGCAGAATCCCTCCAGCTTCGTCAGATTAACTGTGCCCTCTTCACGAAAAGGTGCTGTTGTTTTAAAAAATCCAAGTCTTGTGGGACTAAATGTTTAGAAATGTGTCTGTCTCAATGACATGAAATGAGTTTTTTATGTGGGGAACAAGGAGCTCTTTCACTTTTTTGGGTAAAGACTTGGCTAAGACATTATTAATAACTCAGAAATCATGACAATTGAAATATGGTCACTGACACATTAATTAACCTACTGTTCTTGCATTAAGTAATGCATGAGATGCTGTTAATTCATGTACATTCCTGAAAGGTTATCCAAACTCTGTTTTTAACTATTTTTATTGTGTGCAGATTAGGTTTAACAGAGAACATGCAAACCCAAATATCCATGTGTTTACTATAAACACCATGTATCTCTTCCTGCAGGCCGGGTGCTGCTGGGTCAGGTGGTGGATCACATCGACTCCCTGCTGGAGGAGTGGTTTCCTGGCCTGCTGAACACTGACATGCTCGGCAGTGGTGAGGCTCTGCTGAAGAAGTGGGCTCTCTACAGCTTTGAGGACGGGCAGGAGTGCAGCAAGATTCTGCTCGAGGACCTCTTCCCCTATTTTGACAATGGTACTGAAACCACACTAACCACAAACTACACTCTTGTGTCAACAATGTTCCTTTTTTATCAATACAACTTGGTACAAAACACTTTGTCTTTGGTTCCTAAAAGTCACTTTAATCATTCCACATGCCTGGTTCCAATGATCTAAAATCTATTATGTGTATGATTACATTATCAATCACAGATTTTCTGCTGAAGAACCCGGAGGACCCTCGCTGCACACTTCCCATCTCTCAGATTGCTCCTGACTTGGTGCTGAGTGACCAGCCTGCAGGAACAATACTGGACGGTGAAGAGCTGGAAGTAGACATGGCTAAAGAGAACAGACTGGGTATGTCGTTCCATACGTAATAATTTCTCTTTTTAAATAACTGATTAATTAAACCTAAAGGTATAAGACAAGGATTCCCATTGTTTTTTTCTGTTATTGCATGTTTTAGTCAAAAAATAATCTTTTGTTTCAGAATTCCTTGGTAATTCTAAATGAAGCACATAATCATATGCTTTGTTCACAGGGGATGGTGGCTTTGGGACTGTGTATCGAGGTGTCTACAAAAATGAAGATGTAGCTGTGAAAATATTCAACAAGCATGCATCTGAGCTTTACATCTACAGACTCCTTAGACAGGTAACACTTACAGTGTAAAACTAAAAGTTCCCTGTTGTTGCCGTGTCGCCGACAGTACATTTACAAGTACAATCACTGAAATATCATCAGTGAATTAAATCTCAGTCACCATCTTTCCTTTCCTTAACTTCTCTTCATTGTCTGTTGCTCTCCAGGAGTTGGTGGTGTTGGGTCGCCTCCGTCACCCCAGTCTTGTAGGTCTCCTGGCAGCCGGCTCAGCTCCTCAGGTCCTGGTGATGGAGCTGGCTCCACGAGGCTCACTGGACTCCCTGTTTGAACATGAGAACGGCAGCCTCAACCGAAAGCTGCAGCACAGAATCGCCCTGCAGGTGGCCGATGGACTCAGGTAGAGAATTAGAGATGATTGTGTTATATTTCTTGTCTTGTCTTTTTTTATGTAAATGTAAATGTAAGTGAATGTAAGTAGCTGATCATTTTAAAATATTTATAAACCAGATTCAAAGTTTTAAAACCATGGTGTGAAATGTGTGAACATCTGAAAAGACAATACCTGGGTAATCGTTTCTTCTGTGTGATCAGGTACCTTCACTCAGTTATGATCATCTATCGGGATCTCAAGCCACACAATGTCCTTCTGTTCAACCTGAAGACCGACTCTGAGATCATTGCCAAGATCACGGACTACGGCATCGCTCAGTACTGCTGCAGCATGGGAGTGAGGAGCTCAGAGGGCACGCCAGGTGAGACGCCTCTGCAAACCTTATACTGTAAATCTTTATTTATATATTCAAGGTCATGCATAGCTTTTGAAATTGATTACTGTATATCTGGCAGGTTTCCGAGCACCAGAGGTCGCCCGAGGTAATGTGATCTATAACCAGCAGGCTGATGTTTTCTCATTTGGCCTGCTGCTCTACGACCTGCTGACCTGTGGTGAGCGCATATCTGACGGCATGAAGTTCCCCAGTGAGTTTGATGAGGTTGCAGTGCAGGGAAAACTGCCAGGTAATACATAAAGACTTCTTTTGTAAAGCATAAACATGAGTTGTAGAAAATCTTTGTCACCAGAAAGCAAATGTTCCTCACATTGTTTAATGCCCTGATGTAAGTCTGAACTGGTGTTAACCACTATCATTTTAAGTGCTAGTAAGAGGTCATTCTTCTGAAATCACACTTCTTTATTTTCACATATTTTAAACAAATGTTGTTATTTCCTAAATGTGATGATGCACTTAAATACATCATCACATTTAGCAAACAACAAACTATATTCTCGATTTTGATTCATTTTGAAACTGCAGTGGACAAGGCGTCAATAAAGCAGGACAAAACCATATTAATTACATAAGTCAATAAGGTAACAACATTGTTAACTGCTTCTAATTGAAATTATTTGTCTGTTTCTGCTGTCGTTAACAAATTTAATCATGTAAGCACAAATGTGACATCATAAAAAATGACTTTCTGTAACGGGTTATTAAACTCTTTATTAAAACACCTGACAATCAGATTGTGCCTTTAAGGATGATTTCAGGATGACCTATTTCATGTTCAGCATCTTGCTAGATATTTAAATGTCACTGAAGTTATATTGAATTTCTGTCTGCAGTTCTGTACACTGTATCTGTATTAACATATTCTGGTTTTATCTAAGAAAAATGGATGTATCCTAAGTTATACATGCCACAGTTATGATCGTATTTTTCTGTTGTTGTTTTTTTTTATCGTTTATTCACAGATATTTATGAAAGCCCAGAGAGGCAAATGAGAGAAAAAATCTGGTGCTCTATTTTCTAAGTCTGATCTAAATTGTTTTCTGTCAGGTAAAAAAAAAACCCAAAGGGTTTTGGCAGGATCATTTTACTAAATTACTTTGTTCAAAAAAGTTTTGGCAAGGGAATGTTTTTTTTTAAATTATATTTGTTGTTGTAATTCTCACTATGGCCACAAGAGGCAAGTGAGGCACTACCCCATGTTCTAAATAGAACTGAAAACAGATAACAGCAGATAAGTTGTAATAGTGGTGCACTTCTGCCTCTTGTGGCCAAAATTAGTTTTACAACAACAAACACTCAACAACAAAAAAAATCACCTGCCAGACTGTTGTTTCACAGATGAAAAAAGTAACTTAGAAAAATGATTGTGGCAATATTTAGTTCACCCGTTCTTAAATCATAAACACAGGGATGAAAACAATTTAGCTCAGACTTTAAAATATAACTTTTTCTCACTTGCCTCTCTGGGCCTCTGTAGGTATTAAAGGTAAAGTCAGAGAACATTTACTGACATGTTCACTGTCTTGTACTCAGATCCAGTAAAACACTACGGTTGCTCACCCTGGCCAGGCTTTCAGGCACTGATGAAGTCCTGTTTGAGGGAAAGCCCTCAGAGTCGACCCACCTCTGCTCAGGTGAGAACCTGAAGACTGTGCAGCTGTGTTCATAGGGTGGTGGTGCTTTCATTTTTACTGCTCAGTGGTGCTATTGAAAAATTAAAGACATTGTTTCGGACAGAAATGCAGCATTACGCTTTTCATGGTCTCTGAGCTCAGTAAACACACTGTTAACAAGCATTTGTGTCTCCTGTGGTGTGTGCAGGTGTTTGACAGGCTGAATTCAGGAGAGATGTTGTGTCTGATGAGGGAGCTGGTGGTTCCCCGAGCGTTCAACGCTGAATGCTTCACTGTGAGCTCCGGCAGCAATGACAGCCCCTCGACAAGTCACAGAGCCTGGCTGGGTGGAGGCAGCAGCGCCCGGAGGCTAGGCTCCATCACAGCTGTGGACCTGGACACCAACACAGTCACGACACAGGTACCAATCTTGATTTCATGTTTGGTTTGGTTTTATTTTTTACTGCAGAAACTTCTTTAATCCTGTAATTCACCTTCTCTGGTGTTCGTAGTTAAAATCATACCTCAGTGTGAACTCCAGGTCACTGACATTTGTCATGGTTTCATTTAATTATGCTTGGCTCTCAAAGTATGAGGAAGTGTCGGGTGATCTGATTGATCGTCTCTGTGTGGCATTTAGTGTCAATCAAATTACTTGCACAAGAATGGAAAGGAATTCAATAATCTTCCTCAAACATGCATGCTGGTTTGAATGAGTAGACCAAGTGTGAGGTGCCACATATGGATGTAAAGTTCAAAGAGTCGGTGGTGGAAGAAGTACTCAGCTCATTTATTTAAGTAAAAGTACTAATACCACATCATGGACACATAAGTAAAAGTCCTGCACTTAAAAACATATTTAAATAAGTATTTTCAGTACACTGTACCAAAGTATCGACTGTAAAAGTGCTCATGCAGGAAAAATGGTCTGTCTCTGTCAGTGTCTTACTATACAGTATGATATTTTTGGCAGTAGAATCATTAAATATTTGTGTACTAATAGTGTTTGTGGGAATCCACCTGCCACAGAGATACTGAAGAAGCTTTTAGCAGATTTTCTACCAGGCAGCGTGACATGAGTGCACAGTCAGTTCATTCATTCCGACACGCAGCGTTTTTTTCCAGTCTGTTCAGTTCTTTCAATCCTTTTTTTAAATGGTGACTTGTTTCCCTTTTACACCAGCAAGCATACCTCATACTTTATGTTTTGTTTTACTCCTGCAGGAGATTGACACCAGTCCCGTCTTGTGTCTTGTGACCGTCCAAATCCCAAACGAGCCCTGTGATTGGCTGGTGGCAGGCACCCAGTCTGGTTCCTTAGTGGTCATCAGCACTCAGGACAAGTCCACCTCGCACCATCTGCAGAGTGTCAGAGATGCTGTCACCTCACTGTACTTCCATGTGCTCCCTCGTCGTGCGTAAGTGTCC
>JAJHUR010115842.1:0-14466 GCA_027495735.1 Lutjanus campechanus | reverse complement strand
GCTCCCAGGGACCTTTTTATATTTCAAGGGTTTTATCTAGGGGGGAGGGGTTTGATGATATCACGCACCCAAGTGTACAACTCGGCCGCGTATACAACAGTTACTATATAAATTTTCCAAATTCAACCAGTAGATATTCAAAATAAGACAGGAGAGTACAAATTTATGTATGCATTTATTTTTGGCTAGGAAAAATACAGGAAACACACATTTGACTTTTTAAAAATCGGATAATGTGTAGGACATCATGTTTGTTGCACACTTGCAACATGCAGCAATAGTACAAATCTATTCTGTATCTATGCTGAATGCTGCAAGCCTGCTGCAGCCGCAACATGCTGCATCTCCATCTGGTGTAAATACACGCAATCCACGACCACTGACTGCTGTGAATGCAGTGCAGCAGACGTACAGCAGTTGTACTGTACACCTGCAGCATGCCGTATAAAACAGCAGTAAGTCCAATACTCAGTCTCTTTTAACTCTGTTTTTGGTCTCTACCAACTCCTGAGGCAAATATCTGTCCATTTTGCTGCTAAATGTTCCATTATATTCACCGACTAGGCTCTAACTGTGTCTGGCTGCGGAGTGGGTCATGTACAGTGGGTTTTTGGAGTCTTTTCATTGAAAACAGCTGCCTGCTGTGGCGGAAAATGATGCTATCAGAGTGTTGAGAGCGAACCCAAACAGTAAGGTAGCAGCTGGACAGCTAAACAACGAGCGGAAAGTCGCTCTAAAGCTCCGTAAAACTGAGAGGAGCTGCAGATTCAGGCGATAATTCTCTTAGGTAATTCTCATCACGAAAAAGTACATTGTTTTCACATTGCCATTTGATACATTGTTATTATATCAATATTAATTAGGGCTGCTTTAGCAATTTCTGCAGTCAGAGTGAGACAACATCAGGGACTCAATTCATAGTTTTTCATTTGAGCCAACCATAACGACCCACAATTCCTGCCAGTTTCTTTTGGAAAAGAAAAGAAAAGCTCTGCTGAGCTGTCCGTGTGTGGTTTTCTTTTTTTTTGGGGGGTGGGCATTATGAAAAATGCCGTATTTGTTTTTAAACTCTCTAAAGAAGCGTAGGAGTGGGTCAGGCAGAGAGAAAGAGGCTGAGCATTAGCTCTGGTCTGCAGCTTGCTCATAACATTGGAATGTGGATTCATGAGGCCTGCACACTGAGCCCAAAGATAACATTCTGCCTTTGGTGGCAATTAGCTCGCAGCTTATTGGCCGGCCCAGAAAGGGGATGCTCAGCGGAGCCTTTCAATGATCTGGCCAGACAGCCCTGACAGTTATGAGCGCGGCACCTAACAATTACCAGTTTAACCTCACTTTCACTGACACAATTTCACTGCAGGCTATTTAGAAAGGACCGGTATTAAAACATTATTGGCTTTAAGCGTGCAGAGCTGTTTCCAGCCAAAAACTAAGGAAAGATTTATTATTTAAAGGGCATTAGGGGCACTACGCCTGTGAAAATAATTGTATCGTGTTTTCTGTGACTCTGGAGGAGTTTTTGTGAATTCTTAAAGAAAACTCCTCCAGTGATGCTCTCAAGGTTATGTCAGCTTGGAGTCTATAGATTTGTATAGAAAGCCTGCGTTACAAAATATGGGTGTGGAGTTTGAAAGACAATGCAGACAGGGTCTAATGCAAAGATTATTAAGTTGCATCATGGGAAATGTAGGATATAGAAGTTTTGGAACTTGACCTATTCCAGGGAATAAAAATCAGGATATCTCAGGCTGTGCTGCTTTTTTTCATTTTGCCCATTTGTTTTTTTAAAATCTGGTTTTAATCCTCCTTTAACCCTACAAACTTTCTATGACAGTCATGTCTATAATGCATTATAAGCACATTTGTAAGACATTACAACTTATTTATAAAGCTTTATAAAACACTTTAAAAGTACTTTAAGTGGTGGGCATAATGGATTATAAGTTCAGCATTCATAATGCTTTATAATTACCATGCCAAAGTGACAACAGTGTTGGAAAGATGAAAATCTATTACACTTTACTAACCACCTACAATGACAATGTTATGATGACATATGACAATGACGATGAGGTACTGCATGGACTGTTATAACATACTATGAGTCCAGCTGATTGTTAGGTGAGTAGTAGTAGTAGTCATAATGTATTATAAGCCCCATCAGTCAACCTCTAGTTTACAGTATAACTTGTCGAGAGCATCCGTAAGACATCTGAACTTGTAATTCAGTTTAAGTCTAAAATGCTTTGTGACTGTTGATATAGTGCATCAGAAAGCATCATTTGTGCTAATGAGTGTAGTCATGAAGCATTATGAATGCTTTATAATGCACTATGAATGCCCCTGTACCACATTATAGATGTGGTCTTCATAGAAAGCATTATCAAATAATCTGAGTCCTGTGTCACAAAGCATGTTATAACTGTCACAACTTTAGCCAGTTATAAAGACTCATAGAGACCTGCTCTAACGCATCATAACAGATAATAAATTCTAAGTTTCTGAAATGAAATAATGTCTCATAAACAAAATAAATTATGAGATTAAATGCAAGAAGAGGAAGCGACAGTCCTTTGTCCTCTCTTCACTGATAAATTAAGGCTTCAACAGTGAAATAAGTTCTAAAATCCATCACTGATAACAGCCTGGGAGAGAAAGCTGATACTGCTGTTTTCCAGCTGTGCCTCTGCTCCCTTTTTGCACACCAAGCGCCAAATATTGCATAAGCATTGTGATTTCTTTCAAAATCCTACCATGTCTGAATATAGCCATAACTAAGACTTTACAGCATGCACAGTAACAGACAGCTCTGTCCGAATGACAAAAGGCTAGAGTGTGTCTACATGCACACTAGGATCACATCTTCACTGCTGAGCCAGCGTGTACTGGATGTGCTACTTGGAGAACTCCAATGGAAACCAGGATGCTGTGGCATGTAAACACCTTAATCCAGGTTTCTGAAGCATCTCATAGAGGCTGAGAAGGTGAGAAATCAAGACACACCTGCAGGCCAAAGGTGGCAAAAGTATCCATATTCGTTACACAAAAAGAAGTACAGATACTTGTGTTAAAAAGGCTCTGAAATTTACTCAAAGTATGAAAGTAAAAAGCCCTCTGAAGGACATTTCTACCAGCTATTTCTGTGCAAAGTTAACCGAACCTGACCGTTTCTCTGAAGTTGAGTCTCCCTCTCTTGTCTGTTTTGCCTAGTTACATCTTATGTCATTTTTGTCCTGTTATGCCTTATACCTTGTTTTTGTCTTCTTGCATCTTATTACATTGTTTTCATCTTCTTACATCTACTTACACTGTTTTTGTCTTGTTTCGTCTCATTACATCTTTTTCATCTTGTTACATTGTTGAATGTCTTGTTACGTCTTTTTCTTCTGGCACTTTGATTTGTCTTCTTACATCATTTTCATTTTGTGTTATGCTGTTTTTGTCTTGTTACGCATTTGTCATAATTTTCATCTTGTTACGCCTTGCTATGTCAGTTTTCTTTTTGTTGTTTCATCCAGGTATGTCTTTTAACGTTTTTTTCATTTTGTTATGTCTTGTTACATTGTCTTAATCTTATTACGTCTTATGTCAGTTGTCTTGTTATATCGTTTTCATCCAGGTATGTCTTTTAACATCTTCTTCCTTTTGTTATGTCTTGTTACCTCATCTTAATCTTGTTACGTCTTGTTAATTTGGTTGTCTTGTTACGTCATTTTCCTCCAGTTACATCTTTTAACATCTTTTTCATTTTCTTTCGCCTTCTTACGTCATCTTAATCTTGTTATGTTGGTTGTCTTGTTACCCTGTTTTCATCCAGTTCCATCTTTTAACATCTTTTTCATTTTGTTATGTCTAGTTACGTCGTCTTGATCTTGTTACGTCTTGTTATGTCGGTTGTCACTTTCGTCCAGTTATGTCTTTTAGCATCTTTTTCATTTTGTTATGTCTTTTTATGTCGTTTTTGTCCAGTAAGTCCATTTGTTAATTCTTGTTACATCGTTTTTCATTTTTTTATGTCATTTTTTCCCTCTTACGTCTTTTACATCATTTTTGTCCCATTGCATCTGTCGTGTGTTATATGTGCTGATGGATACGCAAGGAATCGTCTTCTCTAGGTGTTGGGTCTTGATGTTGGGAAGGTGGTGCGCAATGATGCAAAATAAAAGTAATAGAAATAAGAAAGCTTAGAAAAGACAGAGTACAGGTACCTGAAAAATCTACTTACGTACAGTAACTAAGTATTTGTACTTAGTTACTTCCTACCTCTGCTGCAGTCAGAAACCTGGATGCTGCTATGATCATGTGCGCAGGGATAAACAACCAGGTTTTTCATGTTTTATGCAAACACCATAATTAGAAATATAATGAAAAATAGAATAAGGCTCAAAACCAGGATAAGAATGCACATTTAAAGACACTACCTTCACTACATTACCTCTACATGGTTGGGCAGGGTGTTGATGAATTTGAATCCCGGGATCCTCTTGTCGCTGCACACCACACCTACGTCCTCACTGTGTTTGCAGTCTGAAACGCCGATTCCATTGGAGGGACACAGCGCCAGGGTCCTCTCTTTGCCAGTGCAGTGGAGATTGTCAAACCAGATGGGTCCTGAGCAGACAAAAGAGAGATTCATCATCATCAGACAAATTTTTCCCTTCAGTAGTGGAAACAACAAAGGAAAAATAGAGTGTCTTGTGAAGGCTAAGCTGCGTTCTCCAAAAATTGTGAAGCATTTACCATGAACCAGTTTCCAATATGTCATAAACGGAACGATCATGCACAGGGTTACATCAGTTTGCTGCATGTTCAGCCAGTGTTGGCCTTGTATTCAAAATGAAATGTTATCCACTTTTATTGGGTACATATTGAATCTGTTTCCACCCTGACAGGAGGAAAAATAGTGCCTGAACACTGCTTTACTATACTCTCTTAGAAACAACTGTGCTAACTAGAACCATAAAGCGTTCTCCGGCTTGTCCCAGTAGGAGAACTCTTTTTGGCTCCTGGTGAAACCTTTTATAAAGGTTCTACTTGGAACTCTTTCAGAGAGATCTACCTTGAACCCAGCATAAAGGCTTCACTGTCTGTGAAAGGTTTCACCTGAAACCTTTTATGGGAGGTTCTACAGAGAACCCTTCTATGGTGTAATAGTTCCACACACAACCCTCTCTGGCGGTTCTATCCAAAACCTCTCCACCATCTAAGGGTGCTAACAAGAACCCACCCCAGGTGTTCTGCTGTGAAGCTTCATATATTCCAAGAGTTTTATCTAGAACCCTACCTAGAACCCAGAATAAAGGGCTATACCTAGAACCAACTTTGAGAGAACCCCCTATGAGAGCGCCTACAGAGAACCCTTCTATGGTGTGCTGGTTCCACCCAGAACCATCTCTTTTTACCTTCTAAGTTAACAAGAACCAACCAAAACAGTTCTAGCGAGAGCCTTTTTATATTACGAGGATTTCTTCTAGAACCCGCCCAGAGGGTTCTGCCAACAACCCTTTTATATGACAAGGGCTTTATCTAGCACTTACCCAGAGGGTTCTACTGAGAACCCTTTAACAGAACCCTTAATGCGTGAGTTCTTCTCTTTGAAGAACTCTTTCTTCCAAAAAGTGTACTTTGGATCTTAATGGAACCACAAGTCTTACAAAGAACCCTTGACGAACCCTTTCTTCAAAAAAAAAGGGCTCTTCAGAAGCAATTGGTTTTCGGTAGAACCCCAGCCTTTCTGGAAGAACCCTTTTGGAACCCTTATTTCTAAGAGTGTACCTACCTGTTCCTTTCCCATATTTCGCGGATGGTGACCATGAGATGCCCTCCACGTAGCCCAGCTCCCTACACACCACCTGAGCGGCGTGGACATTGAAGTCGTCATCGCAGACAGTTCCCCATTCTCCGTTGTAGAAAACCTCCACGCGGCCCTCGTTGTGTTTCCTCTTATCTCCTGCCAGTCGGAGCTGAATCCTGGGCGTGTCCGGCGTCAGCTGCGGGGCGGTGTAATGTTCCTGCTCTGGTTCGGGGTAGCCCGGCGGGTAGCCGAGGTGTTCGTACTGGGCGAGGGCCAGCTCCAGTAGCACTAACAGAATGACAGTGCAGCAGCGCAGACACCGGGTGGCCGGCATTTTGGTTGGAACTGATGAAAAGATTAAAAAAAGAGGAGCACCCATTAACATTTCTTGGCAACGATCTCAGATGGATCTTCACAATGGTACTTGCTGTTTATTAGAGAGGACTCAGACTGAAGAACAAGTGTGGGAAGAGACATTAAAGAGGCACTTCAGTCTCTTCTTTTTTCAATCTGTCTCTTGTGAGACCCAAAGATTTATGAAAGTGTGTCAGTGTGGGCAGAGCTTTTGAACTGCGGCCCATAGAGAGAGCAGGCTGTCCAACAAAGGGCGTCTGCAAGTAATTCAGATTGCCACCTTGGAAATGTGCCTGTGTTCAAAGAAGAATTCATATTAAAATTGAAAATGGTGTAATTTGCTATATATGCCTTTGAAAAGGCAAACCCATCTCCATCTTGGTTTTCATTTTTTGGTAATATAGTCAGCAGCAGTCCATTACAAAATGATATGCTTATTCTACATAAACTATACAAATTATAAATAAACTATTACAAAAGTTTCAATTGAATGAACAATTTCTGATTTTCAGAAATGCACTCTTTAATCATGTGACAATATGCTATAAGGTAGATAGTCCGGTCACAAAATCTGTGAAGACCAACAAGCTGATTAACTCATTTGACTGTAAAATCACATTGTTGGTAAAATATACTGTATATATGTATATATGTGTGTGCTTCATAAGTAGTAACTACACTGTAAAAAAAACATGCAGGAATTAAGTGGAATCAACAAATTCTTTCTTACTAGCTTAACATAAATATACAAGTTGTATTTGTTCATGTTAATTAAACTTAAAATGTCTAGTATTTATTTTCAGAACATTTAAGAACTTAAGTTTCTAAGGAAACATGATCAGACTTCGAAACCCGCAATATCTGAGAGTGAAAAGCATTTGTGTGAAATGAAGAATTGACTTTTCAAACTGAAAAAAAGAAAAAGGTTATCAAATTTGTTTGTAATGTTTGTCAGCGGTTCAGAAGGGTTGTTGGTTCAACTTAATATCTTAAGCTTATTAAACACGTTTTCTTAGGTTCGACTGATTTAATATCAAGTTTACTGACTAGAAAAGTTCATTTGTTTTGAATCATTGCAAAATTATCTCAACTTGTCTTTTCAAATTGAGTCAACTTAACATTTTAAGTCAGCCTGGATCATCGTAACTACCTTACGCACCTTTGCCGGATCATGATTCACTGAGAATACTAAAGCTGCACTTTATATTCATAATAACAACAGATTAAATGACAGCGTGTGATGTACTGTACAGTAAAAGGGGCCGATTGTTGTGACAAACCTTCAAAGAACTCTCACCTGACCCTGCAGTTCCCATTTAGCCTTTTAGCTTCTCAAATGTAGCCTCCTGTTTTGATTCCCCCTCTCCCACCCGTCCATTCTGGGAAAAAATATAATTTGTCCCCTCTAACATATTAATGTAAACACAACCATGTCATTTCAAGAATATTAATTTAAGGCAATGAAAGCACTCGTGTTGATTATAGGCACTAAATGGCGACCCCCCCTGGCTTTTGCGTCACAATGGTTGCTCTCAGCAGTGGTACGTGATGCAGCGCGTGTGCGGGAATCTCGCAGTCTGTCATCAGTTGACCTCCAGTGAGCAGTTCAAACAATATGTGTTTGACATTTCTTTGTTCCTCAGCTGGGAGGGTGACAGAGTGGGTTTTTTGCTGCAGAAGTTACAGCACTGTGTTTGGCGTCCCCCTCAGGCATCGCTCTAGAGAAAATTTCATGTAATTTTCCTCTCCAAAGTTGATATCACATTTTCACTCCTGCTCAGTCTGCCTTCATCAACATCATTTCCAGCAGCAGCAGGCTGTTGAAAAAAAAGCTCTGATCACTCACTGTAGACTTCCTGCTCAGCTCCAAATAGCAGAAGAAGTTAGCGGCTAGCTGATGAACATATTGAAGCTCAAAAGCCAGAAATTTCTCTCAGGAGTTAGCAGACAACAAAGCTAAAAGCAGACTGAATATTGGACCATCATGACTCCAAATAAATGCTAATGTTGCTCTGTGTCAGTTGGCTGTGTAAAAATGCAACTGTTTGCTAACTCGTTCGCGCAGCTTTATAGAGTGAATGATTGGGTTCACAGCTTTTTTTCTATGCCACCAAATGGTCAAAAAAAAATCTATTAGTGCAACATTAAAGCTATGTTTGGTAACATGAGGGGAACCAACAAACGTAAGCTAGATTTTGAGCATGAAAGCTAGCAAGGTAGCATGTTTGTTTTGGGACTTTCTCTGCCATTTTTGTGAAAATAGTTCACTATAGCTTTAGCGATATACCTACCCAGCCCAGGTACCAGATGCAAAGATGGTGCCTATTTAAACCAATGAGAGTTGTTTGCCTGGCTGGTACATATGCCACAGTTTTTTAGGGATGGGGTATACAACCCACTGAATATACGCAGTAATGTTTCTCCAGCTGGCCCCGCCCGTGAGTTCCTGCTTGGCCCAGAGACCTTACATTGTGATGACATCGCAGATTCTTAAAAGGCTTTTCATTCATTCAGTTCATTCATTCAATACTTTAATGTCAGCTCGAGCAAAGTTTTACAAATATAAAAGCTCCATGGATCAAAAACTCATCAGAGAAAGAGTCCAAATTGACTTTGTGAGCAGGTCCAGGTGTCCTGTCGACACTTTTACAGACGTCTCTTTTGTAATGGTGGCTTATGGGGAAAATGCTTTTAGGGCCACAGGACGATCTTTCGCTGCAATACTGCGAGTGGCCACTTGGAAAAATTGGAAGCAAGGCTGAGGAGCAATGTCCTATCTAGGTGTTCTTATACATCCATGACCCAAATTAGGAGCTCACGATATTGCTAGCACAGGAGAGTCAGGGGACAGCGGGCATGCTGGTGGGGAGCGCCACCGCCTGGAATGAGCACTAGAACCAGAGCCAGGTGAGTGTGCAACAAAATGAGACTATCTAAACGCAGCTTGTGGTCAGCAGTATTTAGCAGTTAGCTCTCTTTAGCAATAAATATAGTTATCTGTGCGTCAAGAAACTCTGACATCAGGGGGAAAACCAAAAAAAACATTTTCTCCAGAAAATATGATAAAGTTTTATTGAATTTAGTGAATAAAGTTATAAAGTTGTATTTTTGTACACTGAGCCTCTGCTCCAGAGGTGCCTTGGGCATCCTCTTGCAGAGGTCTGCATGTCTGCAACAAGGCACTATTGTAATAATCTGAAAAATCTTTTTTCCTTTTTATTATTTTAACAACCATGGTTGCTTATTTTGCAGTAAAACATCCAAATGTGTATTTTTTGGTACCTTTTCAAAATAAAAGCATGTTGTGCTTGCGTAAATGATAAAGGTATGGCTTCCAATGCAGGAGAGGATACAGGAAGATCTGTAGGTGTACAGACAGCCAATTTAACAGCCAATGAAAACATTTCCATAACTGTCTATAGGTTGAATTATTATTGTGATATATCGAAAGATTATATAAAGCGGAAAATTAGAAATGTATGTGAAACAGCTGCACAATTATTTAAATTGCAGTCTGTCAAGAGGTGATCATTTAACAGCTTCTCTGAGTTAAGTTCATCAAATGATTCCAGGAAAAGCTTGACTCGATCTTGAAACAGACACCTGCAGGGTGACGTAACGCCAAAACTCCCGCTGCTTCTACCTTTAAGGAAAAGGAATCAATCACAGTCCCCGAGTCAAAGACTGAAGACAAAAACAAGAGTTCATGGTGAGAACTCAGAAACACACACAACTGAAACTTATCAACAGCTGCGCTTACATGACTCATTACGTGTTAAAAGCTTAAAATCTTGTGCCTTTGTGTAAAAAACATCTGGCAGGAGACAGATGATCCTTCAACTGCAGGGTTTCTCCTCTCCTCATTGTAACGTGGCAGTGGTTACACAAGCTAGAAGCAACACACACATTACAGAATGAAGACATGGAATGAAGCCCTCGGCCGCTGGGTCTGCTTACAATGTGTCCAAACAGCAATGTTGTCATTAAATACGCGGCCAGCATGTACATTAAAACTAAGGTTCAACTAAGGCGACGCACGCAGAAGTGCACTTTGTGACCCGTTTCAAGCTCAAACAACAAATGAGCTCTTTCGCAATTTCTCAGGCAAAACGGTTGACGTTAAGAGGACGATGAGGACTGGACCAAGCTGGAGGCACTTATCAACATCTAATCCAACAGAGCAGTATATCCAGGATGTTCTGGCTCCCCCTTCGCTTTAAGCACAAAGCAGGATGTCAAGAACCTCACTGAAGCAGAAACCTTGAAATCTGAAACCTCTTGCTGCCTCAGAGACACTGACAGATGTTTCTGGACAAAAGAAATCACGCTCAGTAGGATCTTTTCAAATGCAGCATAGATAAACTCCTCTTTACAAACGCTGTCATGCTATAAAGAAGAAGCTCAGAGGTGCTTTTGTCTCTTATATACCTGTTCTTATGACTGCTTTTAACTCCGTGGCAGTCAGACACGCACACAGAATCCCACCTGCTGCTGCAGGGGATCTATGCTTGGGTTGAAAAGGTCAAAATGTCAGTTTATGCGATGTCAACTGCTGCTCTTCTCGTGCCCTTTTCTGAAGCACTCAGAGGTGATCTTCACTGCAAGCTGACACAGAAAAAGAGCTGAGGTTGAAATGCACCAAAAGGGTTTGGACTGTCTGGGACATTTTCACTATCCCACAATGGGCTGCAACTGTTTATATTAAGAGTCGCTTAATTATTTTCTCGATTAATTTATTAATAGTTGTTTCCCTATAAAATGTCAGAATACGGTGAAAACTGTTGATCAGTGTTTCCGAAAATGACGTCCTCATATGTCTTGTTTTGCCCACAACCCAAAGATATTCAGTTTACTGTCAGAGAGGAGTAAAGAAACCAGAAAATATTCACATTTAAGAAGCTGGAATCACAGAATTCTGACCTTTTTTTTTCTTGGAAAGAAAACCAATTAATCAAAAATAGCTGGCAATTAATTTATTCAATTAATAATGGATTAATCATTGCAATGGATTAATCAGTTTGACAAAAACAAGAATATTGTATCTCAGATGAGAAAAGATAAAAATAACTGTAACTGATCAACATTTTCTGATGATGTAACCAAGACTACTATCATTATCTTTTTTCTAATCAATCTTTTCATCATCTCGTTAATTAAATGCCAGAAAATACTTAATAGAAAAAAGCTCATTACAAGTTCCTGGAGGCTGAGGTGACATTTTCAAATTGGTCATTTTTCGGGCTGCAACTAACTGTTATTTTAATTGTTGAATAATCTGTCAATTATTTTCTCAATTAATCAATTACTTGTTTTGTCTATAAAATACAAAAAAATGTGGAAAAATAATGATTAGTGCTTCTCAAACCAAAGACAATGTCCTCAAATGTCTTTTTATTTGTTTACAACCCAAAGGTATCCAGATTACAGTCATAGAGGACTAAATAAATCAGAAAATATTTGTTGGAATCAGAGGATTTTGACTTTTTTTCCCTCAACAAACTCAAACTGATTATCAAAATAGTTGGCGACTGACTTAATACCTAAGAGCGAATCGATTCATTGATTAATTATTGCAGCTCTAGTTATTTTGTCGGACCAGCAGTTAAAAAAACCCCAAATGTATTTAATTTATGATCTAAAACAGCAGAGAGAAGCAGCAAATCCTCACTCTGAAAGCAATGAAACTAGCAAACGTTTGAGATTTTTGCCTAACAGGCGAGCTATTCTTATGATGACTGATTAATTGATTACTACATATATAACACATGAATGTAAAGCAAGGGTTCCCAAACTTTTTTATGTTAAGGGTGGCCACAATAGGTGCACATTAGACCACAGAACCCAAATGTGGGAGGATTTTGTCTTTCATTTTTAGGTTTTAAGATAATTAAGTCAAATTATCATCACAACCCTGTTTCTTCCCCTCTCATTCCATCTTCCAAAAAAATGGGATAAAAGTAAGAATATTCTATTCTTCCTTTTTCTGGGAACCCTCAGCAACACACTCGAAGACCCCTGCTGGTCCCTGGACCCCAGTTTGAAAAGCACTGATGTAATGCACAAGGTTACCCAACACAGACATGTGAGAGCTAACAAGCTATGCTTCTTCTCACTCCTTTTCGAATATGTCATTTATTTCTTTTTTGTGTTTTATTATCATTTTGCTTCCTAAAATTCTCATTTCTATATTATGTCGTGCAAAGAAATTGTTTAGTAGCAATCAGGAAGCCTTGTACTATTTCCATATTCAGAATAAATTAATTAAAAATGAATAAATAAATAAAAAAAGATTTAAAAACTGGAGAAATATTTAAACCTGAGAATATGTTTCTAAATGTTTTAGTCCTGAAAAAGTCCCCAATCCTGTGGCAGACTTCAGGAAGACAGAGCAGCTTTAAACTGTTATGTAGCCCCTGACTCAAACACAAAGAAAACCCTGCAGAAATATCCCAGGACTTTAAACACACCATTGCTGACCATCGCATTGACATTTTAAAGTCTCTATAGCAGAGTCAAAACTCTTGAGGGGACTTCAACAGAACTTACTTGGCTTGTCGCTGCTGAGGACTGTCCCTCTGGGGCTTCAGTGGTCTCCTGCAGGCTGCACGGACAGACGGACAGACAGACTGCAGCAGCTCAGTGTAAAGACAAAAGTCAGCTGCTGCTTCTCCTCCTCCTCCTCCTCTCTAAAACTTTCTCTCCCTCTCATGTTAATCTCTCGGGCTTAGTTTGGACCGGAGCTGCCGTGGCCCCGCCCACTCACGCCCACCTTTACGATGAGCTCACCGGAGATGGCCCGGGACGTGGAAATAACGGATCCGACCTGAACTGCACACAGCGCTTAAAGTTTTATGCGACAATGCTGCCTTCAAAGACTGTCGGGAAAAAATGAGAAAACGCCTAAATGATTACTGAACAACTATTGCAGTGTCAGAGGATCTATTTAGGTCTACTGGAAAAACACTGGGTGTTTGAATGTGATTTCAGTAGGCTAAAGAAATGTAGGCTAAATGTGCCCTTTCAGCTTACAAAAAAATGCCTCTGAGAGAAAGTTACTCTTGGTAAAAGTGATTTAAAGTAGGCCAGCTACAGATTCTTTTATTTAATTACATAAAGAATAGCCTTTTTGATTATTTCTCAGCAGCCTGAAGGCAGCAGCAGAATGTTTTGCATTTCTCGCAGACTATTTGGACTAAACAAACCAAATCTTTATATTAAACTTACATTTCTCTGCTAATTACTGACGCCATTTAAAGATGATTACATATGACATGTGGTTCACACGATCTGCATGGAAGAAATCCGATGTTGCAACTGATCCCAGTTGGGGACTGTTGCAACACAACCAGGGATGGTTGCAACAAATTAGAAATAAATTAAATTTCACTTATGAAGCTTTTTGTCTCAAGAAGCATTGTGCTCTGAAAATATGCAGTTATACAACAGTTAGTTCTAACCAAGTAATTTGACTGGACAAGAGAACTTTCATGAGTGCTGATATAAAGTATAACATCAAGAGTACTTTTAACCACATGTATCACTCCACTTTACAAGTGTTCTAATAACCTTTAGCCTACAATGACGTTACAGTGACTAACAGGAGGAGACAGGAGGCGTCTTGTACATGATTCAGCGCTTTTTACTGTGGGATCACTGTCTCATACTTTTTGGTTCAGTTTTTTAGTCCACAAAACACTGCTGGAGTTTAAGGAAAATAGCCTAACAGAATCTCCCAAACAGTGCAAGTAAGTGGTGACCAGTGTTCAAGTGCAAAAAAGTAACAAAAAACAAAACAAAACAAAAAAACAACAAAACAAAACAAAACCAATGCATGAAATGCATCTATACTGCTCATCTGGTGTAATCCAAGTCCCGACATGCCAAGTTGATTTGAAAGTCGTCATTTACACCATGTTTTTAGCCTAAATCTTCACTGTAGATCCATAGGTCGGAGAGAAAAAAACAAACAAAAAAAAGTCCTCATAAAATGATTCCATACATCTCATTTGGTGTAATCCAAGTCTCTTAAACCTAACATGCTGTTCTCTTGCACACACACACACATACACCCCATCACACCACACAGACCCAGTTCAGATGATGTGCACGTGCATCTGAATGTGGCTCCAAGCTAAAGATCTAAGATTCAGGCTTCGTATATGTCTTAATGGACGCACGTGTGGAAGTCTCGCGAGATTGACGCCATGTTTACATCTTACCGGCTACATGCTACAGTTGACATTTCGGCTAAAAACATGGTGTAAATGGCGTCTTTTGTGGTTAATTTTTAATGTCGTGGCTCACGGACACTTGGATTA
>JAJHUR010115841.1:0-10828 GCA_027495735.1 Lutjanus campechanus | reverse complement strand
AACGTTGACAGAAATGTAGAAGTGAGCGGAGTGAATCCTGTGGATTCAGGGACGTTGCTACAGAAACAATGAGACATTTGTTTGATGAATGTTTGTGTGTCAAAGTGTTGAGGACTGATGTTGGACATGTGTTTGAAATGCTGTGTGGAGCTGAGATTCATTTACAGAACAGAGATGAAAACAAACATGTTTTCATGTCAAATCTTCTTCTCTTCAATCTTCAACTCTACATCCAGAAATGTCAAAGAGACAAAGAAAAGCAACACACAGCAGTTCAACACTGACGTGAGACATTACTGTGAAGCAGCACATGGACAAAAACATCACAGCTCCATCAACACTCTCATCATGTCCAACACCTGGACAACCTGCTTTACTTCCTGTAGTTCTGTCCCCTGTTACCTGCTGCTCTCATCTGCTTCTGTCCTTCACCTTTCTCTACAACTTTGGAACAATTCAATAAAGTTATTCAAAACTGCTGCTGCTGTCTGTCCAGCTGATGCTGTGGTTTGTTGTCCTCTCAGCCTGTCATGTAGAGGTGGAGGAGGGGGAGGAGTCTGTCGAGCTGCCCTTCAAGACTACAGGTGACCTGCCTGAGGACGCCAGAGTGGAGTGGAAACATAAGGATCCCAAACCTGAAATTAAGGTCCACGTGTATCAGAACGGGTCTGACAGGTCTGAAGAACAGGACGAGTCTTACAGAGACCGAACAGTGATGAAGGACGACGACCTGCTGAGAACTGGAGACGTCAGTCTGATCCTGAAATCCCCCAAACTCACAGACACTGGAGAGTACTGGTGTGAGGTTGAGAACGAGAAAGGAGACATCGGGAGAGCGAAAAGAGTGCAGCTCAACGTAAAAGGTCAGTTTGAAGATACAGGTCTTTGTGTTTGTCTCTTATTGGTTGGTCTCTTGTCTCTGATTGGTTGTCTCTGTCTGTCTCCCCTCCAGAGAGAACAGAAGCAGCTCCTCTGATGCCTGATCAATCAGTCTGATTGGTCTGTGGATCAATCTTTGATTATTGATCTGATCTGACTTTGGATCAGAGGGAAAATGGAGGTGAAGGAGCTGATGGAGGACGGATGAAGACAGGAGGACACTTTGTCAGCTTCTTCTTCACTCTGACTCCTCCTGCTGACTCTCACACACAGTCTACACACTCACTATTGATCACTACTGATTCCATTTGATCATTCTGCTTCCTCCCGTCGTTGCTCCTCCATCGTCCAGCGAGTGAATGAGACATCAGCAGCATCATCACGCCCACCTGTCTGCACACAGACTGTATATAAAGATGGATGTCAGAGTCTGTGTCGTAGTGATCATTGTATCGAGGCCCCGCCCACACAGCCGTCTGACTCAGCTGTCAATCATGACGTGAAGCCTCCCTTTTACATCATCCAATAAGTAATTAAAACCAAACTGATGAGAAAATGAACACTTGAACAAACACCAGCGTGATAACAACGACCTAAAATGACAGAAACATTTATTTGACGTTTACTTTGATGTTTAAGTTCGGCCCATGTCCCATCTGATAACATGGAGGGGGCGGGGCTTATCATCTATACTGCAATCAGCCAGCAGGGGGACATCCACATGTTCTGGACTCACTTTTAGTGAGCTACTCCCTTTGCTTCTCTGTCCTCTCTGTCCTCTCTCCAGCCTGCCAACAGGACAGACAGAGACCTCTGTCCTCCCTGAGGTCTCCTCACCGGTCCCCGTCTCTGCAGACACATCGATCTCAGCTCTTCCTCTTCTGGATTCTCCAGACCACATGTGGCCTGTCTGAAGCTAAGCTAGTTCCATAGCCTTACAGGAGCACCAATCAAGTTAGCACCAGGATCGCTAACTCTGCAATGCCAACAAATGAGCAGCCTCCCTCCTCCTGGACCCTCCTAACTGGACTAAACACAACAAAGACAGACTTTCCCTTCAACATCAGATTACTACAGGACGAACAATAAATTACACCAATGGAATTCCACCCATTCTTGTGGTTGGCTGAAACACTATTTAAAGCTACAGTTGTTAATCCTGTTCAGAAACACTTTTTGTTATACTGGGTGAAATGGTCCTTCCATCCTGAGAGTAGTCAAACATTATGTATTCAGAAAGAAAAGAATCAGACCTCTGTGTCAGCTGCAGGCCTGTAAAAACTCTGACCAATCCCTGCCATTCGGTCCAAATGGAAAGAACCAATCAGATGCCTTCATGTCTCGTGTTGCTCCTGCCCCCCTCTGTCCCTCCCTCCTCCCCATGCGCACACTCATCAGGTTTCACCTTTGCTGGAAATATTCAGCACACTCCTCAGCAGAAATACCAAGTTAGCAGGAGAATAAGTTCATAAGAGAACTATAGCAGAGAACATGCAGCCAAAAATACCACTTCCAGCGTTACTTGTAACTAGAGCTTAGATCGGGCCCAAAAAATCCAGCCCGACCCTAGACCGAGCCCGTGCACATCTCGTCCGAGCCCGGCCCAGCCTGACATATTAACTGTAATTATGAGCCCGGGCCCGATTAAAACCCGACTTTTTTTTTTCTTTTTTTTTTAAATCCCTGCCGTGGGCTGTTTAAATTCGGCGGCGGCGCTGTTCAGGGTCCTGACTCTCCTGCATCTCTGCAGCAACCTCTATGCTGTTGTCAGTGTACTCATACCTCCGACTTTCCATCCACTGTGCTCAAACTCAGCTCTCCTCACTTAATTTTTTTCTTTATATTTTCCAACTCCATGCTGCTCAGCTGCTCCAGGTACGAGCTCGAGTAGACCGGTGATGCTTGCAGTGTGTGCGGCTGTGCGCACGGCGCGCCCTGTGCACGTGAACAAGATGTGATGCTTTTTTTCAACACTGGTTGGTTTACTTAACGAAAAATAAATAAATAAAATATTGCTGATTACGGCTTTTCGGCCCGGCCCGCAGATATTGATGTGAAATGTTGGCCCGCAATTGGTTCGGGCCGGGCTCGGGTACGGCCGAGAATCTAAACTCTACTTGTAACGGCTCGCCCCGCTAAACAGGCAAAGAAAAGAAAGCTGGAGGCAGAAAAGGCTGCGATGAAAAAGTCTCTGGATAAAGCTAGAGGACAAACCAGAGTCAACATCGGTGCAGCCTTTGAGCGGTGGAGACAACTGAGGCATCTGAAGGGCCTGAAAAGTGCTTCAGAGGTTGCTGTGTTTCTGTTGGACAGGTAATTATTTGTTTTGCTTCAGGGGGATTTGTTATTTTCATGAAATATGTAATGTTTGCCAACTTAGCTAATTTTGTAGCTCGTATTAGCCCAATGCTAACATTAGCTTCTCTGTTGGTGTAAGCCGGTCGTTGGTACATACTGCTTACTGCTACGGGAGGGGGAGGAGGTGGTGGAGCTTAGAGGAGGTGCAACTTTCAAATCTTGCTAGCTCTCCAACATTACTAACTATAGCTTTAAATATCTGTCAACAGTGGTGGAAAAAGTACTGAAAATCTGTAGCCTACTCAAGTACAAGTACTGTTACATTGCTAAAATATTACTCAATTACAAGTAAAAGTACTGGTGTTGGAAAAATACTTACGTAAATGTACAAAGTATTCATAAAAAAACTACTCAGGGTATTTAGTTACTTTTAACCGATGAAGTCACCGTCACCTCTCCAGACTGGGACTTTGTGTGTTTTGGTTTACCAGTAGTTAAAACACTACTGCCACGACTATTGATTACTGGTTAAATTCTTAATGCAAAATCAATTAGAGATCAATCATTAACATCCTTTTTCGTCCATATGTCCTGGTTTTAATTGGCTTGTTTGCTATCAAATCACCTTATTGACTACAAAAATACAGATAAAAGGTCTGGTTATTAATTAAAATTGTACTCAGTACTCAGCTATGATTTTAAAAGTAACTAAGGAGATTACATGGTATAATGAATACTTAATTACAAGTAAAAGTACAAACCAAAAAAATTTACTCATAAAAGTACAAGTACCCCAAAAAACTACTAAATTACTGTAACTTGAGAATCTGTAATTAATCACTTCCACCTCTGTCTGTCAGTTATCATCTACAGACATTTTAAATAAAAACGGTGAGAAACACTACAAAACAGTCAAAAAAATTTTTCTCAAAGTACGCTGAACAAAATTATAAACGCAACAAAGGTTTTCTTGTTCTAGCATATAAATCAAAATTTACAGCAACCAACAGTGATCAAATTCTGACTCACAACAAAGAAAAAATGCAAACAGTACACTGTATAACGTGTAAAATGGAGTCCGATGCACCAGCCTAAGGCACACCTGTGCAATAATCATGCTGTCTAATCAGCATCTTGATATGCCACACCTGTGGATTATCTCGGCAAAGGAGAAGTGCTCACTAAGGCCCCGTTTACACGTACACGGTTATTTTCAGAAACGGAGAAATATCCCTTCGTTTGCACCCTTCGTTTACACGCAAACGGAGAATTCCCCTCTGAAAACGATGCTTTTTAAAAACTCCGGCCAGAGTGGAGATCTTGGAAAACTCCGGTTACACGTTTGCATGTAAACGGATCAAAACGGAGAAAACGCAGGCAGTAGACGTCACAGTATGCGACAGAACTTGCACTCGCGTCACAAGTGCGACCTATGTTTACATGTTGCTATGGTGATCATTGATTCGCAGCAGACATACAGGGGTTCGTGTAAACGCAAAGTTGTCTGTAAACGGATACGTGTGCACGGAATTATTTTTGAAAACGGAGAGGGTGAAATGTCCGTTTCTTAAAATAACCGTGTACGTGTAAACGGGGCCTAACACAGATTTAGACAGATTTGTGAACAATATTTGAGAGAAATAGGCCTTTTGTGTACACAGAAAACGCTTTAGATTTTTCAGTTCAGCTCATGAAAAATGGGAGCAAAACAAAAGTGTTGCGTTTATATTTTTGTTCAGTATAATAATGCAGAGAAAACTAACCGGGAAGTACCGGAAATAATTTAAAACTGCTTTCACCCCTGATCACAGCAGCACTAAACGCTGATTCAGCAGATACAACAGTTGGTGATCTGATCTGTTTTATTGTCATTAAAAGCTGATCTCTGTACAGAAAGATTCATTTCATACATCCACATTTACAACAAGAGAAGAAGAAAATCAGAAGACACAGAAGAGAAAAGTGATGCGTGACACTGACCTCTGGTGGTCAGAGTGTGTAACTACATCTTTCTGTTGAAAGTTTGGAAAATGATCAGCAGGAATTTAAATGTCACGTTATTTGTAGTTTATGAGCTAAAACATATAAAACCATTAAATGTGGAACCACTAAAATATGAGAATCCCAGTTAGTCCTCAGTCTGTCTCTGTTCTGAGTCTGTAGTTCTGTTCCTCAAAGATCAACAGAGTGAGCCCTCATTTTATTCAACACTTTAAATCAACACCAAATATTCTGCAGTAAAAAGAAATAAAACTATTAATCTGTGTATCTATCCCACATATACTTATTACATATAATAAACCTCATCACACCAAAGAGCTTCAACCAGAATCACTGCTTTAAATACACAATGATGAGCTCAGATCATCGTCAGTACCTTTGATTAAAACTTTTATCATGTGCAACAATAAAACTGCATTTCCCATGAAGCTTCTCTTCGTCCTGGGATTTTAAAATAAACTCCATGTTGATAAGAAATGTCAGAAATCCAGCAAGTCCCTGTTCCAGTCTGGTTCAGTCTGTGTCCCATCAGGCACTTCAGTCCAGAGTACTGGTTTCTTTTATTGATCCTCTGAATCTGAAATGTTCATAAATCCTGCAGGAAAATGTTGAGACACTTTGCTCTGATGTCAAACAGAGAAGCAGAACAAAGTGAACAAAGTTTATCTGAAATGACACATGCAGACAATCGTGATGATTTGGTACAAACATGAAGTATAATCCTGGTTTATTATTAAGACCTGGTCACAGTCTGATCTGACTAAATGTTGTATGAATAACAGACCAAAGTCTGAAGTCATTTTACTTCTGCATCAATCTGCCCCAGTGGCCACACACGACTTTCTGCAGTTTTCAAACCGCAGGAGGAAGGAACAACGTGTCAAAAATCATTCAATTGAAACAATAATGATGTAAAAATTATTATGACCTCTAATATTGCAAATCATATCGCAATTGCAATATCAGTCAAAATAACTGATAATCATTTTTTCCAAAATCATTGAGCCCAAACCACCATGATGACACCTCGGACTGCAAACAAGATCATTATGGATCTTTTTTATTATGATGTTGTTATATTTGTAAAACTTTCCTTGAACCAAAAAAAGTTATTTGAAAATCTGTGATGTCACCATAAAGTGAAATCTACGGGCTGAGCGGGAACACGTGGGCGAGGGCGAGGGGGGGCGGGGGGGGACACTACTGCAGATACCCACCGTATAACCAGGAAGTAAACCTGGAAGATAGAAAACTTTTTCCGGCTCATGCATCAGACTGAACGGACGCCATCCTCACGTGATGCAACTGGTTCTTGATAATACATCTGTGATTAATGATGAAAGAACTGACATGTTGTGCGTTTAAATGACACATGAAACTTTCTTCACAGAGGTTGTTTGTCAGTGTTTCATGAAGTTTAACTGAGATGTTTTCCTGCTGTGACCAGGCCTGAATTAACGCCTGAAGCTTCTTTTGATTTTAACGGAGAGAAAAATGCAAAGCTGACGTTTGAATCAATGCAAAGTTTCCCAAAGAGAAGAAATCCTACATTCACACATGAAAAGTGCTTTTTTTTTATATCAAACAGATTTTTTCTGATTCCAGAATCAAATTGTCAGAAATGATTTGAGAATATATTCTTTTTTCTCCAGGCAGACGAGAGTGAAGTCTGGACGCCTCTGTGGGGAGACGAACTGATCATCAGTCCCGTTCTGTCCTCAGTTCTGTCCACCATCATCACTCCTCGTCCAACTGGATTTCTGTCTTTTCGTTTCTCTTTTTCCTTCCCGTGTGACTCTTTTCCTCTCAGCACTGACAGAAAAACTGTTGCTCTTCACTCAGTTTTTCATGAAACTGAAAGTCAAAATAATTAAAAGTTGATCTCAAACTGTCTCTGCTGGACATTTAAACTCCAGAGTCTGGTGGAAACAACAGAAACAAACATGTTTCTGTTGCCCTCCAGTGACTCAGCGGCCTGTTGGAAACATGTTTGGACTTCAGTCCGACTCTGCTCAGAGGACGTCGTCTGAATTCTCCTGGACGGGCGTTCTGGTTTTGCGTCGGCGTGGTCGCAGCGTGCTGAAGCAGGACGAGGCGGTGAGCGCGATGCGGCTCAGGCCCACGTTCAGGCAGTGGACCTCGGAGGTGACCGGCACCTCGGAGAAGAGGGCGCGGTCCCGCGACAGCCGGGCCAATCCGCCGCCGGTGCCACCGCCGCCGCCGTCGCTGCTCTCGATGTCTTTGACGATGTTGAGGATCTCCTGACGCTCCGCCTGCCGAGTCATCCCGCGGATGTTCAAAATGGCCGACACATGCTTCTTCCTGAACGCAGAGAGGAAACACACAGTGTGAGCAAGTAAACTGCATTTAATGATCTTTTTTAGGACACTAAAGTTAATCATAAACATTTTGAAATGTCATGAATAAAAAAATGTAAATGAGATGTAATTATATAATATCTGCTAAAATAACATATATATTATTTTATTATATATAAGAGTCTCCTGAACAAAGAATCCAGTTAAAGTCAGGAAACTGTGGGAGATGTCTGATGGGTGTAAAAACTCAATTAATGTAATAAATTTACAAGGAAAAGCAAAAAAAATGTAAACTAATTTTTAACTGCTGTGTTTTAAAATGTTGGTTCAGATTCACTGAAGTTACACGACAACACAAACACACTAACAGATGGAGGCAGCAGACCAACAACTCTGAGTTCTGAGGTTTGTCGATGGAGTTTGTGATGAGTGATATTTGTCTTATATAACAGTGTTTCCTGTCAGAAAAGTCTGACAGAAAGATAAAGAGGTGAAAATGTTCTAAAATATTCTAAATATTACATGTACACTTAAACTGCTGACTCTGGAGAGGAACCTCATAGAACCACAAATAATCTGAAGTGTCCCTTTAAAGAATAAAACAGTTTTGTGTTGTTGGAGCTGCAGGATCAGACTCACAGGACACAATGTGCAGGTACATATGATCCATACAGCTCACAGGAGAACAATAACAAGAGAACCGGACTTAATATAGAACACACACACACACACACACACACACACACACACACACACACACGAGGCTCAGTGGGTTAAAGGTTAAATTTCACAGCAGTCATGTCATCAGAGAGGAAGGAAAGTGTTTATGTGTTAATGCTTTGTCTTTACTTTCACACACACACACACGCACACACACACACACACACACACACACACACTCACACAGCAGCGTTGTGTCTGTGGTGAAACACACCGACTCTTCTCAGTAAATCCAGTCTCATTATAAACTCTGATCTGTTCTGCTCAACATTAGGATTAGCGTTAACATTCAAACTGTTGAGACTCTGTGAACACACTGCAAAGTTGAAGACGAAGAAGACAACAGAATGAAGATGAAGAATAACAAGGGGACAAAGACAAAGAAGAACAAAAAGAAGATGATGAGGCAGAGGATGAAGATGTAGAAGAAGAAATGATGAAGACTAAAAAAAGACAACACAGAAGGACAAGAAGAAGAAGAAGAAGAAGAAGAAGAGGAGGAGGATGAGGAGGGTTTGTTTGATTTGTTCATACCTGACGTCTGGAAACTCTCGGACCAGAACTCCAACCTCCATCTGGATGGAGGGGACGTCCTCCAGCTGGATGATCTCAGAGATGTGAGACAGAGCGCTGTCCAACCAGCTGGACGGAGACTCCTGACAGACAGACAGACATTAACTTCTCAGTCAAACTACAGACTGAGCCTCAGACAGGATGAAGATCACAGGAGGAGGAGGAGCTGCTCTGTTAAAGACATTCAAAGACAAAAGACAAAGACTGAAGACACTGACCAGGTCTTTGAAGAGGACTTTGATCTGTTTGCCTTCGTCTCTGAGCCGGCCGGCCATCCTCTTCCTCATCTTCATGGAGGTGCAGATGATTCTGCCTCGCATGACCGAGCGGAGATACTCCATCACCACCCGCCTGTGGACCTCTGCTGCCAGCAGCTGATGGACAGACACACAGAGACACAGAGACACACAGAGAGACACAGACACACAGAGACACAGAGACACACACAGAGACACAGAGACACACACAGAGACACACAGAGACACAGAGACACACACAGAGACACACACAGAGACACAGAGACACACACAGAGACACAGAGACACAGAGACACACACAGAGACACACAGACACACACAGAGACACAGAGACACGCCTATAGTTTTAATCACATGTTCAAACAGTGTCCAGCTGTCCACATACTTTCGTCTTGTCCAGGTACCTGGTACGGTGGACTGTCCATCCTCCGATACTTCTTGAAATATTCTTTGATGACGGCTTCGATCTGCTCGTACGGCTCCGAGTTACTGAGCCACTTCCTCTTTACCAGACGCTCGAAGAATGGCTGAAAGACAGATGGACGGACAGAGAGACAGACAGACAGACAGACAGACAGACAGAGAGACAGACAGAGAGACACACAGAGAGACAGACAGACAGAGAGAGAGACAGACAGACAGAGAGACAGACGGACAGAGACAGACAGAGAGACAGACAGACAGAGACAGACAGACAGACAGACAGACAGACAGACAGACAGACAGACAGACAGAGAGACAGAGAGACAGACAGACAGACAGACAGACAGACACATAAAGGTTAGCTTAGCTTTTGTTATTTTATTTCTGTTCAACTTGTTAAAAATGTTTTTTCAGTTATTCCCTCCAACAGTGTAAATACAGCTGCTGAGTATCTTTATATTATATATTGTTATAGTGTTATAAGAAATAAAAGAATATCTCATCTTAAGTACTCTCTAACATGAAGAAAACCACGTGTTGCTGCTTTTTGGTTGAATGAAAAACTATTGAACAATGACTCAGTTACACATTAATGCAGACACACACTCGCTCTGAGGTCAACAAACACAACAGACACTTTCTGCTCTGCAGCTCTTCATTTTGTCCAAAGCACAGAGAGCGACTGGAGGGGAGTGAAAGGGCCACATGTGGCCCCGGAGCTGCAGGCTGGAGACCCCAAACACACTAAACCTGCACAAAACTAAACTTAACTTGTGTTTTTTACACTTGAACACTGGTCACCTTCACTCCTGACGTAACCTGATCCAAGATAAACTACAAACTCATGTTTCTCTGTGTGTCAGCAGGCTGTTCACTCTGAGTGTGTCTGCAAACATCACCAGAACAAATGAAGAAGGTTAAACATTAAATTGAATTGTGAAGCTTTATTGATCCAGAGACAACAGAGACAACAGAGACAACAGAGGAGCGGCCGCAACACTCACAGAGAAGACAAACACTCAAGTGTCACAGACAGAAAGATATCAGCTTATTAACGGTGTGTGTGTGTGTGTGTGTGTTCCTGTGTGTGTGTGTGTGTGTGTGTTGTTACCCTGATGTGCAGGTAGAGGCGTTCTGACAGAACTCTGACTCCCTGCTGCACGATGTGATCCAGAGCTTTGTTGGCTCGACGCAGAGAGTCCTCACTGACGGACGGGTCACACTGAGCACAGCGCTGCACAAAGCCCCTACACACACACACACGCACACACACACACACACACCCCTACACACACACACACGCACACACACACACACACACACACACACACACACACACACACACACCTCTCTCTTATA
>JAJHUR010115838.1:0-47294 GCA_027495735.1 Lutjanus campechanus | reverse complement strand
ATAGCAACCACCAACTGGAATGCTTCTATAGCCGTTGAAGTTCAACTGACATTGTTACATCCACCATTTTGTCAGGTGTGACCAAGCAAACACTGTAGGCACTCCACGTCTTATAGATATTTTGTGACTGCTGTTTGTAATTTGAGACAGAAAACTTTTCTGTTAATTTTAATGCTAACAGCTAATGTATTGCTAACATAATATTCTATGTAACTGTTAAAAGATCAGTGTACTGCAGTCACAAACCTGTTTGTTCTCTGTTGCTATAGCAACAACCTGTTAGAACAGAATACATTAATTACAATGTACAGTCTACTAGTTATATGTACAAATGATGTTTTACAATACCTTTGGTCTAACTCCTGTTTATAGAATCTTATTTATATCTGATTTGTTTTATTAAATGCTGCTTTCACAGTTTTACAATTGCTTCTACTAAGGTTTTCAACCTTCAAGCGTTTATCTTCAACAGTAATTTTACAGCATAAGGTTGTACAATGAAATTTACAATTGAACACTCTTTGCTACACATACACACCAACATCATAGAGCAACTATTAATTTTGATGAGTGAGGGGGGTGAATGAGAAATCAAAGCCTGAGGAAAGAAGCTGCTTTGTAGTCTGGTAGTATGACAGTGGATACTCCTGTATCTCTTGCCAGATGGCAGCAGGGTGAACAGGTTGTGGCTGGTGTGGGTATTGCCTTCAAGTATCCCTTATTGAAAGTAGATCTGTTTAGCTCACTGCAGAGCTGTGTCTTCATACTGAAGGCAGACCTTAATATTTTTTTAAACTAATATTTTCACATTTAAATCGTACATCATATGCCCTGAATAGCCACTGTGCTTCAGGACCATTATGCCTGAACACGAAATACCAGTTAGGCCAATTTAAACTTGAATGTAAATTAAAATTTGAGGGAAATAAAGGGAGGGTCCATTTTAAATCAGACACTTGATTAACAAGGTACAGAATTGGAAGATTTCAGCATTAGCAGAGTGTATTCTTGTATATTGTTTATCTCACTGAGGAGGTAAACAGTGTCTCATTTCTCTGTTTGTTTTCAAAACAAATCTGAATAAGCAGCCCTAAAGACACCATCCAATTTAGATAAAGACAGGATGAGAAGGCAGCATGAGTCACTGTGGTTAAATGAAACTGCCACCCAACGCTAAATGTGCTATTTGATCATAAGACTAATGTGTCTCCTGTCTGTTACATTTTATATGTGGTGTGAGAATGCTGATGGCACTAAGCTGGATGGACGCCTCCAGCTGTATGTCTTATCTTTTGCTCTTTCATTACCAGCTTTACACCCCCCTCCCCCTCTATTAACCCTGATATCTGATTACACATTCCAGAACTTCATGTTAGATTTTTTCACAATAAAAAGTGTCATATGTTTAATTGGTCACTTATTGACAGGGTTGGGTAGTAATTATACAGTAGTTAGATTGTTACATTGTTGCAGATTACTTGATTACATTTTTGATTGCATCCTTAAAATATGACAATTTTAAAATTCTGAAACTTTGTTCGTTATAACCAGTGGCTTTTAACTCATAAAAAGTGTGTCTGACATAAATAACTCCTCTCAGGCTGCTAGTTTTTTGTTTATGTTGATGATTTATGGATGATGGACTATTCCTTGTCATTTACATTGGAAAGGGAGGATGAACATTTTGAATAAGAGCTCCTCTTGCATTACAAAAAAGTCATCTGTGTGGCCTTTGATTCAAAGATTAAAAAGCAGCCATTTCAACAAGATTTCATATGTTTTAGGTCTATAATACACACAGAACCCCTGTAGATTGTGACATTATTGTTTTTGTAAGAGCAAATTGATTTGACCAACTGCAAATGCTGAATATGCAAAATGCAAATTTTTTTTTTTTTTTTGCATTGAACATGTTTTGAAATGTTTAAAGACAAAAAGAATATTTGTGGGAGTCAGATTTTTGTGGATGCATCCATTTTTAAGTATAAAGTGCTAAATTTCCAGTGTTTGATTTTGAAATGATCTAAAAGTAGGGAAGACTGGAGGAGAACGGGGGCGGCTGCAAGTCTCATTCCTCCAATCAGAAACATGCTAAAGTGGTGATACTTCTCCTCTTTCAACCAGCAAGACAGACATATTTAACATCTGCTGCTGCGTTTATTGAAACAAACTTGTTTTGGAGGTATGAAAGTATTTTTTCCATGAGCTTGACCAAAACTTACTTAGTTTGAATCCTTGTTTTGATTACTTCTATGCGACTTGTTTAGCATATCTCAAGATCAGTGAGTCTGGCACATGATGCTCTGTCATAGCCAATAGGGTGGGGACGATTGTTGTGATGTTGCAACCATCCCTAAGCTATGCAGCCATATCAAAACAGAGCACACAACATGATTCTGTCAAGCACTGAAAAACTGTTGCCTGATTATTATTGCCTGAAATTAGTGACTGATTGATTATTGACTATCACAGCATATCAGTCTATATCAGTATTGGCAAATATTAGCCAATAAATATGGGCGCTAATGATGTCTGATTTGACAGGTAATGTCAAAGCATTTCATTTAAATTCTTCAGCAAAATTAACAATAAAAGTAGAAGTATGTTTCTTGTTTTTTTTGGGTGAAAAAATAACTGAACGTTTGAAGAGTCAGAGTTGTTATTTGTTTTTGTTGTAATAGTGACGTCAGTCAGATTTGGTTTGATCGGAGCTGTGAAGTATTAAATTTTCATTTTTAAATTAAAGTAAAAAGTACAATTTACATGAACTTCTTTCAAAAATATAAATATGTGAAATCATTGGTTATCTCATTGGTATCAGCCATGTGACGACAACAACAACAAATTTGTTTTTTTCTAGTATAGTTCATTATAAAACTTCCAAATTTCCCCCCAAAAATCAAATGAAATTCTTTGGCTAATATACGCTGATACCAATATAGACATGCAGTAGAAGTTTAATCAGTGTATTAAGCATCCATCTTTTGTAGAAATTAACCATTTAAATATTTATGAGGTCAAACTATTTAGATTTCCACATTTCTGGTCTTATGGTTTTACAGATTTATATTTTTATGGCACTCCTATGACTCCGTATGTGCCAGAGATCCGGACAGAAAGAGTGAGAGAAGCTCAAGATGATCAAACCCACAGAATGTTTCAAAGCGTCATAGAGCGTCTCTGTAACCATAGAAACTCACTGTCCTCCCTCTCCTGCAGTGAGCCAGGTCCTCCTGATCATGTCTAGAAGGGAACCCTTGAGTTGCTAAACTCTCTTTCGTCAAGGTTGGAGATGTTTCGCGGGTCTGGGGTTCCCTTCTAGACATCACCGTAAAACTCGAAAGCTTATGTGAAAGCGTATTGTCCTACCGTTCTGAGGGTCTGACACGATTCTGATTTAACTTTAATCCACTGATGTTACTTGTACACCAACCTGATAACGTTATGAGAGCGTCATGAGTGCTAAATTAACATGCTCTTAAAATAATGAGTTATCATCCTGGAGTCAAAGACTGAGGAAAGTGAGGTATTTAGTCACTATAAAATTAAACGGAGAAAAGGAGGTGGCCAACAACACAAAATCGTATATTCCAATCAATTGTGACACTTACCTGGACTGGTGGAAAGTCAGGTCCTCTTCTATTTACTGTAAAATTTGCCCAATTATTAGTATACAGCAACTTACAGTATACATATTATGCAGTAAGCATGTCTTCAAGCTGCTGTATACATATTATACAGCATTTTTCACTTGACAGTAATAATGGTGTAAAAATGACAGAAATTTGTTACAGTGTGCATACAAAACTAGATTATATTTCTTTATAATTAAATGGATTATGTTACAAATTACCAAAAATGTCATGTAATTTGTATTCTTACTACATCTCAAGCTAACCCTGCTTAATAACATATCACCTGTTTTTTTGACTTCTTGTCAAATAATTTGGTCCAACATGACACCAGCCTTAAAAAAAGACTATTCACACTTTTCCTTAATATCCGAGCCGGCTGATCATCAACATCAAAGCTCTTACTGGAAGAGCATTTTCCAGCTGGTATCCAAATCTTTCACCATGCTGACAGGACAGAGGTGGAGGGAGCAGTTAGTTAGAATCAGGGGGGGAAAGTCCCTCCCTGCCACCAGCCTCTGCATTGGCTGGAACGGCATCAGATCCAGGACGGCTGACAGCCAATCAGCGGAGGGGTAGATGCAGGCAGAGGAGTCGGCTGCACAAACCGTTTACAGACACACACGAACCGGAGAGCCCGCACTTTGACTCCTCTGCTAATCTGCAAAATCATCCCTGCCAGTGCTTCATCAAAATGGAGAAAAAAATAACAGATTTCTCAGGAAAATGGAAAATGAAGACTTCGGAAAATTTCGATGAACTTTTAAAAGCGCTGGGTGAGTTGTCTCATGCGTTTGGTGCACTTCATGCACACGCACAGATAGATTATCTGTTTAATTTGCTAACTGATATTTTACAAAAAGTTTGTTCAAGCACAGGACAGAGTTTTTCACTTTTAAAATGCTTTTCATGCAACAACTTTGCAAACTTTGCTGCTATTTTAGACCCATAAAAATTCCACTTATGTACTTTAATTTTAATCATTAGTATTTAATGTACTTACATGTGCACACAAACGTACTAAAAGTGTGCTATTTCAATGTACTAACAATGTATTTAATATACTAATGATACACTCTTAAAAAATAAGGGTTTCAAAAGGGTTCATCTTGAAGGGGCTGAGGTTCTACCCAGAATCATTTGCTTATGAAGAACGCTTTCTTGAAGAAAGGGTTCATTAAGGGTTCTTTGTAGAGTTCCATTAAGAATCACTTTCATCCAAAGAACCCATTTTGGAAGAAAGAGTTATTTGTACCATAATATAACAGGTTCTCTGTAGAACCCCCTGGGTGAGTTCTTATTAGCACCTGAGGAAGGTGGAAAGATTCTGGATAAAACCCTCTGAGAGGGCTTTGGGTGGAACCATCACACCATGGAGGGGTTCTCCTTTAGAACCCCTCCATGGTGGGGTTCTAGGTGAAACCTTTCACAGATGGTTCTAGGTATAACCCTTCATGTTGGGTTTTGGGTAGAAAGGATTCCATGTGGAACCTTTATGAAAGTTTCTACCAGGAACCAAAAAGGTTCTCCTATGGGGACAAATTGAAGAACCCTTTATGGTCCTAGTTAGCACCTTTATTTCTAAGAGTGTGTAACATTAGTGCTACTTAAGATATACTGAAGTACAATTAAGTGACTTTATTTCAAGACACCATTAACATGCACTTAAAGATACTTAAGTGCATCTTTTTACACTGATGCTGTAGTTAAAAATGTCATTTTTTCTACTGTAAGTGTATTTTAATCAAATTCTCAGATAACTGTTAAAACATTAACAATATATAAGAAATATTTACATAGAATTCAGTCAAAATGGGTGGACAAGACATATTAAATATAACGTATTTGAATTTGGAATGACATTCAAATGCATTTAAAATATAATCAAGCTATACGGTATACTTACAGCATTATAAAAAAGATGCACATAAGTATATTTGAGTGCATCCCAAGAGCACCTTGCATTCACCTAATTTACAACTGTGAGCACCTAGTTTATTTTTTCTTGTTGCTTCTGTGGACTTAATTGTATTTTAGCGTATCTTTAGGAGCACTAAGTATATTGAATTAGTATATTATGCACATTGTACACTGAAATTAGCACACTTTTAATTAGAGTTGCAAATTTTGTGCATTTACAATCAGTAACAATCAGTTAATAATTAATAATTCTCCTTTTTATTTATTTTTTTTTTCTAATTTTAAGTTTAAGTTATGGCTTCCTTATTCAACAAATGCATCCACCAGACAAAACGAGGGCAGTTACTGACATTTCTAGACTATTGATTCATACATTTTTAATTGGTAAAATTCTGAACGGCGATTAATTGTTAATCATTAATCATTAAAGTCCGGACTTTTGATATATTATTCATGAACATACTAAATATACTTAAATTAAGTGTACTTCATTGCTCTATTTTTTGTCTGGGCTAAATATACTTCACTGTACTTTTTTTTAACCTGGGGAGTTAAGCATCATATTGTTATCTGGTTTATCATCAACCTCTTAGCTCCATTGTTAAAATGCAAAAAGAGAAAAAAGGGGAAGGGAAAGGGAAGCATCTCCTGCACAAAGACCTGTCAATCATGTTGTCAGTGGCATTATGAACTGGAAATCCACTTGGCTCGCAGGTCAGCTGGAGAAGCAGAGTGGTTTGAAGTGGCTCTCTGTGGTTAAACTGGTTCGCTCCTGCCCCTGCTGCCCTCTGTGTTCCTGGGAATACTGGTCTGTTAAGCCATATGAGACTGTATGGACCGCCGTTATAAGAGAGAACAGGAGAGAAGGAGGTCAGGCGAGGGGCAGCCAGTGGCATCCATTAAAAATCTGAAGACAAATAGCCTGTGGAGGAATGTTAGATTAGACTCATCTGAAGCAGGGTCCTCCTCATGCGGTTGTAATTAGAGCCAGTGTAAACGGAACTAAGCCTTGACATGGGCCCCAGCAGCCAGTCGGCTCTCAGACTGACTTTCCTTCACTTCCCTGGGCCTCTCTGACCCAATCTAGTCCTCTGTGTGTGTGTGTGTGTGTGTGTTAGTACCACTTCATGAGCAAATATGGTCTGAACTGATCTGATTTGTCGGGTGGTCTTGATCTTTCTGAAGCCAGTTCACATGAATAATAGCAACAACTAAAGGGTCAGCAGGCGGTTTACATTTATTTTACATTCATTAAACATCACATCACATCTCCACCAACCCTGCACAGAGATGTTGATATAAGCTATTTAATTCTTTCAGCCTTGTTGTACTTTGGAAATCGGTCCATTTTTCCCACAGTTTATACCTCTCTGTTGAAAATCCTGTTATATTTCTCTTGCTGCATAAACCATGAGTGAATAATGAAGCGAGCCCTGGAATATTTTCCTCGCACACACACAGGGACAAAAAGGTTGAGAACCAATCGTTGCTTTAATGTCATAGGAAATATGTAGTTTTCCCCTCCAACTACACTACAGGGGCTAATACAGGGGCTTAACAGGTTCTTTGTACGGCATGGTGCTTATAGCATCTCAACCTTTTCACAGAACCACTGAAGAACCACTAAAGAACCACTATGTTTTGTGTGTGCCAGGCAGAGGCCCATGGGCCGAAGGGGTCATGGGGCTCCTGTCAGAGCCTCTGTTTGAAGTGACAAATAATATTTGTTGTTAGAAAGTCAATTAAATGACAACACAGAGTCACAAAATGATGCACCTCCGTGTCAGGCAGGAACAGCTTCAGTTAAGTTTTGAGTTAAGTTGATAATGACTGAATTTTAATTACGGGGTGAAATATGTCGTTGAAAATGTCGCAGTAATTTGTGGTTTTAAGGAACATACCAGTGGTTTTACATATTGTAACTCATTAAAACACAAATCACGTATGCTTTTCATTACTGGCAACCATTTTTTGTTCATTTAAAAGTCAGCATGCAGAGACTTGAAACTCTGAAATTAATCACAATGAATGAACAGTTCATTGTCTTATTTTAAGGTTACGTCATTGTGTGGCAATACATCAGCACTGTTTTGATAACTTTTAGGGCGCTAAAAAGCACTCAAAGAATTTATGGAAGGGAAATCAAACTGATCTGAACTGACACTGAAAAGAAGGACACAATTTGGGGTTTTACTTGTGTTATAACATCTGCTGTTTGACTCTCAAACATCTGATGACTCACTGAGTGCCAAACAAGGAAACATTTTCAAAACAATTCCAGCTCACCGCTGCATTACCATCAACAGATGTGGCAAAAGTACACACATTTTTACTTGAGCAAAAAAAGGCTCTGGAAGTACTGATTCAGCTTCTTTACTCAAGTAAAAGTTTAGTGCAGACTTCGAAAGGTACTCAAAGTATACAAGTAAAAAGTAGTCATGTCTATGACGTCACCAAAAGTTACCCATCCTTGTAAAGCCCTGGATGACCCTAACAACGAAGTTGAGCTGACATGGTGATAACACTGGCCATTCATTTATAAAATGTAGGTGAAATGAACGAGTTTCGCAGCAGATAATGTCTAATTTAGGGGCTTCGATTTCTGGCCCCGTCCGCTGCTATGGCATGAGAAAAAACGCCGTCGGATGGATCTAAATTGCTCGAAAACGGATCCGAGCTCCACCAAAATTGTCTGGGTGAGTCTACGAGCGTATTTAATCCTAACAATAAGGTCCAGGTGTCAAAAAACCGAACTTAACCTTTAACATAGATTAAAGACATACCTGAAAGCAGTACAGTAAAGAAGTATTTGTACTTAGTTACTTCCTGCTTCTGTAGGCTCAGGTATGTTACTATAGCGTTGATAGGAAGTATACATGTACGCACACTATGCAGTGCAAGTTAAGAATAAACATTCAGAACCGCTGCTTTGCTCCTTTAGTCACACTGAGATTGCACAGTTTGTGATATCAGCTGTTTGTGTGTGAACAGGTGTGAATCTGTTCCTGAGGAAGATCGCAGTGACAGCCGCCTCCAGGCCGGCAGTGGAAATCACCCAGCAGGAGGAGAGCCTGTCCATCACCACAACAACCAGTGTCCGCACTACCCATGTCTCCTTCACTGTGGGTCAGTCCTTCAACGAGGCCACGGTGGACGGGCGTCCCTGCACGGTAACTTCCCATGCAACATTCCTGTATAATGTGCTAATACATGCATACCAGCGATTGGCCAAGGACAGCATAACTAACCAGAGCTCTGCACAGAAGAAACATATGGAAATAATTTGAGTGCAACTCCAGAGTCAGTCCTGGTGATAATACATGGATCTGTTCTTCATTTCTTCATGCTGAGTGAGTGTTGATGGACATAGTTCCTGACAGGCCATAAAAATGTTCTGACACACAATGATCAGCACTCTGAGCTCCGGTTATGATGAAACCTAAAACTTTGCTAGAACTTCACAGGGACCAGAGCACTTACGTGATGTCAGTTATTAATATTGTTCTTATATGAATCCCTGCAGAGTTTTCCTAAGTGGGAAACAGACAGCAAGATCAGCTGTGAACAGACTTTACAGAAAGGTGATGGGCCCAAGACATCGTGGACCCGAGAGATAACCAACGATGGAGAACTGATACTGGTAATTATTTTGTATAAAGCACTAATAAACAATTTGATATAGAGAGTGTATCAGATTTAAAGAGACACTTAAACTAAGACGGTTGTCTAGTCCAGGGGTGTCAAACTCATTTTCTCCTGGGCCACATCAGCATTATGGGTGCCCTCAAAAAACTGGTTGTAAATGTAATACTAGGCCTATAAAAAAGATCGATAGGAAGGTAGAAACTGAAAAGTTTCAGGTTGTTTCAGTTCAGGTAGCCTATAAGAAAGGTTTCACATTGAAAATGTATTATGTAAAAATGAAATGGCAGCATTTTGCTTAGCTGCTATTTGTTTAACAGACAGTTTGACATGTAGTCAAGTATGAGAGCTTTACAGCATAAAAAAGGTAAATTCTTTATGTAAACCATTTATAAGCCATAAATAAGAACAACATTGAGGTTACCAGGTAGTAAAAGAGGACTGAAGCCCCTTTCACACCGCTCCATTGTGAATGAAAGCAGTAACTTTGCAGGGACAAACACATAAAAGTTAACCTCCTTTTGTGGAGAACCTATCACAAGCCTCCAGAATGACTGGAGCCACAATGATTACAGACATACAACCCACTTTTAATGTTCCTTTTAATGTACTGAATGCGTGTTTCTGATTCTAATAGATCACAAAAAATATTACTTGCTGAGCTAACTGGCGGAATATTAAATACATTATAAGGGCACAGAGCAAAAACAGCTCCTCACCAGCTCCTTGGCATGAATAAGTTGCATTACCGCCATACGCTGGACTGTCTCTTGCCCCATCTATTCCGGCATGACCGTGGCACATGTGAAAAGGAGCACGAAATGTTCCTGAATGTAGCTTCATGTGTGAATAATAAAAACCTCTAGCGGTGCCTGAAAGGTTATCCCAGTAATTTACCTGGAACTATGTGTGAAAGAGGCATAAGAGTCAACAGCCCTGCGAGCAGCTTTGTGAGGCAGCAGCTCTGTAAGCTAAATGCTAACATGCTCACAGTGATAATGCTAACATTGTGATGTTTAGCTGTCACATTTACCATGGTCACCATCTTTGTTTAGCATTTCATTAACCATGAGTTTTGTAGGCATTTGGTGAAATTTTTTGACTTGATAATGGCGCCAGATTAAAAGTTTGGGATCACCAGAACAATGCTGCAGTCACGACTGTAATTACAAACAGCCAAATTGTTCACATCAAGCTGATTGTAAGATGGCTGTGAAGCCTGACAGCTGCATCTAAATCCAATATTAACTCTACTAGAATCAATTCATCCTAGTGAAAAAGGAATAGCCTTATATTTTGTTTGTGTCCAGATCAATTGAAAAGACATGCCAATAACCAGTGAGGTGGATGCTGCATCACAAAATACCTGGCAGAGTTGATAAAGAGAGAGATCCACACAGCAAAAAGCCATGTGCTTGAAAAGTCACACAGCAGTAAATAAATGTCCTTTATAAGACTGCAACAATCTGCCCGAGGAAATCAGGTCGGCTAAGTCAGTGATCTCTTTTAAATCCCTTCTTAACACATACTTTTATCGGAGAGCTGGAGAGCCAACCTGAGTTTTCCTTATTCATCTTGAAAACAGATGCGGAACATCTTGATCAAGTTCATTTAACAACTCCTTTACATTTTAAAACTTGGGGAGTATTTCTGATGAATTAAAGAGATAACTAAAAATACAAAACAAGCGTCATGCATGAGGAGGTGAAACACCTGCCAGACACTTGTCACAGCCTTGTAACCCAAACAAAGTTCTTAATTCATGGTTTATTACTGATCAGTAACATATGAGTTTATTATTTTATGAATGGTAATAAAGACATAAGTTAAAATCTGTGCCCGATCAGAAAGTGGTTAAAACTCTGTCCTTTTGCTGCTCGTTTCTTTCAGACCATGACCGCGGGGGATGTTGTCTGCACCAGAGTTTATGTGAGAGAATGAGGAAATTTTTTTTCAAGACTATCATAAAAACCTCCTGTTGTCTGCCTCATGCATGGTTTACATTTTATTGCCTTGTTTTCTTCTTCATCCTCCTCCCAGCCAGTCAGATGTTGGTTAGATTGTGCTCATACGGTGCACTGTGTAGAAAAGGCTTCAGTTTACATGAAAGTGTGTTTGAACAGTGGTTGCTTTTATAACACCAGAAGTGAACTTAATATGTATGTATCATATAGAAATGTCACACATTCCTTTTTTAAAGCTGCTTTGCAGTGTCTAAATCCTTTTTCAATATGTTAATAAACTGTTTTATATGAATTTACTGTTTGTTGATTCCTTTTGAAACACTCAGACTGGATTGTAATGATTATTTTATGTAAATATAAGTTTAGTTACAATCAAAGTTGAGCAAAACTAGGTTTCAAATGAGAAAATCCAGATTTAAAATTAAGGAGAGCTCTGCTGAATAATCATAGACTAATCAATTTACTACATCCAAGTTCACTGATGTAAACCAAAATCAAATGGCGTTTAATCAATATGGAGATGCTTGATTACCCAAATTAAAAGAAATACATTTAAAAACTGCTGGCTGAAAAGTTAATATGACATTCTTTCCAAGGTGGCTAAAAAGTTGACAAAACCTCACATTACTAGCCAGCTAGCTAAAAAGTAAAACAAATTGTTACATTGTTTAATACCTGGCTAAAACATTACATCGTTGCTAGCTAGCTAAAAAGTTAGTAAAACATTACAATGTTTGATAGATAGCTAAAAAGTTAAGCTAACAAAATGTTTCATTGTTTACTAGTTAGCAAAACATTACACCTAGCTAAGAAGTTAGCCAAATGTTCCTTTGTTTGATAGCTACCTGAAAAGTTAACAAAACATTACAGTGTTTTCTTGCTAGCTAAAAAAATGTTGTGTCGTATTTTAGTAGTAATATTCACTTTAATTAATAAGTAGTTTGTCCAACCTGCACACTGGAGAAATAACCTGTAAAAATTTTTGCAAATCCAGATGAAACCCTAAATAGTTAACAAAACGCTACACCGCTCACTAACTTTTCAAAAACATTAGTTAGCCTAGTTAGCCTACTCATGATAGCCTGGCAGAGAAGGTGTAATTTAGCCAAATTAATGGAGCAATATGGAAAATTAATAGAAGACTAAAAAACGGACAGGAAGCTAGAGACTGCCTAACAAACTGTTAACTGTTGCGGATCGGCTGGAGTAAAAGAAAGGAGAGATGCTTCATAAAACTCAATTGGATTCAGTATGTGCCTTAACTTTCTGTGAGGAACTTGATTATTTTGCTCAACGCATCTCAAAAAGGCAGCAATTTTAAAAGTAGAATCTCCTCAAGCCTAACTATAAGTTTAAACTGCATCACAATTTAAAATTGGAATTTGGAGAGGTTTAAATGTAATCTTTCATAATTTTAAGACAGGTTCAATGTTTGGTGTGACATAATTAAGTTAAACAATGATTTAATCAGGTTTAAATATTAATTCTTGTTGGTGGAACCCAGCCTCATTCTTTATGTTGCCTCCTTCCTGCACCTCCCGTTCCCTTGTCCTGCGTCTGCATATCACTTTACATCACTGTCTGTCTACTATTCAAACTCTCCTGATTATTCCACACCCATCTTTCCATTTGCAATCCAGTGTCTTTGTCCTCTATGTGCTCTTTGTCATCATAGCTCACTACAATATGCAGTCAATTATTTCATATTTTCTGAACTCTGTTTTGAAAGACATTTTGGCAAAGACGAGGGGGAAACAGGGAGTGGAAAGGAAAACGAGTGAGTGAAAGAGTGAGGGTGGTCATGAGAAAATTATTTCATAGCATCAGGAGAGGTTATATTTCGTATTCGCCCCTTTCCAGCTGTACCTACTTATTACAGAATGAGCTCAATAAAAATTCCCCCGCCCTTTTGTTCTGGCTTTGCAGCCAGGTACAAATTGTTTAGTGACTTCTTCTAATACTGTGCAGGGAGATTACCAGCCGTTCCCTCTAAAAACCCACTTTTCAACATAATGGATGCAAACAAAATATACAAACAGACTCGAGATGTGAGCAGGGAGCACCGGAGAGAGCCTCTAAAGTCTAGAAACAACTTCGTGGCTCAGTCTGAGGCGAACTTCACCTCGCTGTGAAAAATGGACCTTCGGGGTCTCTCAGGCACTTCCTGAGGAGAGCACTGCTACGGTTCACAGGCCGTGATGGTTTTTCCAGGTTTTCAAACAGTGTGCAGACAAGCGCCCCTCTGAAGTGCTTCCCAGTTTATACACACAGCGCTGCTGAGCAAGCAGAGGGAGGACTGGGCCTCCTCCAGGATGAATGTTCTCAATAACCTCTGTGGGTAAATCTGTGTGTGTGCGTGTGTGCATCAATGGGGAAGAACGTATTCAAGAAGCAAGGCAATCTACTCAGGAAGTCCAATATTAAGCTACTTTTTACTTAGTACTCCTTTAAAAAGTAATATTACTTTGCTTATGACCTATTATATTACTTTTGTACCTTGCTGGTGGCCTTTTATGTGCTTCAAAGTTGAACAGCTGATCCAATGAACTGTTAATACTGTTGTTAGCTGTCTAGATGTCAGCTGTGGTGGAAACAAAGTCGGCATCTCTGAGTGTGACTTTCAATTTAGATTTCATCACCACATCTATCTTTTTTTCTCTATCTTAATCTTTATTTATATTTATATTTTTAGTACTATGTTTGTTGTTATGCACCAACATGCCACAGCAAATTCCTTGTAAGTAAAAACCTACTGGGCATTAAAACCGTTTCTGTTTGGGAACTGAATTATCAGAGACACATAGCCAGTTTTCATCATATTTGCTCTTAAAACTACAAAAAAACAAGCGTCTCGGGAGAGTTTGAACTGTGACACAATGCATGCTGGGGAGTCTGCTCGTTTTTACTAAAGCTTTTCCTGACACGAATGTTTCTGTCAAAAAGCCCAGACAGCTTTCTGCAAGAAACGGCTTCAGGGCAGCCACAGACTGCTTCACTAGGAGCAGGTTGTGGTGGATGAATACGATTACACATATTATTTTCTTCCTTATTTATCTTATTGTCTTCAGTTTAAAAAAAAAAATTACTTGTTTATTTTTCTGTTTTCTATCACATTTTGGTAAAGTTTAGACAACAAAACTACTTGTTTAGGTTTAAGAAAAGATCTAGGTTTGGGTTAAATCAGACCTTTCTGGTAGAAAGCCATGAAGGTAACTTCTCCCATGGTCTTGTACATAATTTGAACAGTTATTTAAATGAAACCATCTGAAATTTGACAGCGCACCCCAATAAAGTGCTGTTTTTTTGTGAGGAGTCACAGGCCAAAAAGTGGGGTTTTAATTGTTTAAATATTTATACTCTCATCATTTCAGTTTAGTTTTTTTAAATGTAAAATCTTAAGTAACTTGTAACAACAGCTGTCAAATAAAAATGTGCAGTAAAACATGCAATATTTCCCTATAAAGTAGCATAAAACTGAAAAATCTAATAAAATAATTAGATACCCAAAAATTGTATGTACAGTATTTGGGTAAGTACTCGCCAATACAGATCTGGATCCAGTTAGTATCTCCATGAAAAAAGAGAGTAAAAAGATCATGTGTGAACAAGTATGCATGGTTTACACAACGTTTATGTCTCACAGGCACAAAGTATGTTTTCATGGGCTCTCTGAAACCCATGATATTGTGTAATCGTTCATCAAACCGCAGCGCTTTAACTGCACTCCGGAGAGGATGGAAAGTTCCCCGCTATTGGCTCAATAATAACACTGGCATTGCACACACGCACGCGCGCACACACACACAAATACACGAGATGCCTGATTTTGTCTAAATGACCCCTTTGACTGCTGCTTGTTGGCCTCAGAGGAGCAGTCTAAACCACCCAGTCCCGCCTTGTTAGCTGGGTCACTTTCCACACACGTCTGTTATGCCAGTTCATTCCTCAGGCAGTGATGTCATGGAGCATTGCATCGCTCGATTGGCTGAAGGAATGCTGCGGTTTTAAGACCGGGAAGCACCCAAGTCCAGAGATTGAATCGGAGCCATCTGGACCAATCATGACAGGGCAATTGGAGGAAATGATGAGTCACAGGAGTCAGCTGACAAACACAGATGCTGCGAGAGGAGGGTGAAAAGACAAACAAAGAAAAACCTGTGAGCAGGTTCAGACAGACAGGAAAAGTGATACAGGCTCTTTTGGTTGTATCAGTTAAATTAAAGGTCTTGAGATTTACAGGGATTTATTAGCCGAATATGGCAGAAATAGGACATAACATTCATGAGTGAACCGTTTATATCCACAGATGGAATGGGTTCTCCTACATGGAGCCTGTCATGTTGCACTGCCATGTGTGTACAGTAGCCCAGAACAGACAAACCAAACTGGCCCTTTCGTGTTTTTCAGTTTCAGAGTTTCACAGCCACTGTAGTGTCTCTCAAAAAATTGGATCACCAGTAGATGCCACAAAATCCTACCCACTGATCCTTTAAAGGAATAGTTTACCCAAAAATGAAAATTCAGCCATTATCTACTCACCCTTATGCCACCAAATACTGCTGGAGTTTCACAAGAAAACAGCATTATAAAATCTCCCAAACAATGCAGGTGAATGGTGGAGTTTTCAAATGTAAAAACCGACAACAACAAAAAAGACCCTGCGGGTACACGTCACACCACACACACCCAGTTCAGATGTTGTGCATGCGCATGTGAAACGTGGCTCCAAGCTAAGAATCTACAGTGATGATTTAGGCTAAAAACATGGTGTAGATTTCGTCTTTCAAGTCAACCTTCCATGTTGGGGCTGGTCACCATTCACTTACATTGTTTGGGAGATTCTGCAACGCTGTCTTCCTGTGAAACTCCAGTCGTGTTTTTGTGGACTAAAAAACTAAACATGACCTTCATTCAGCTTGAAGGTGAGTAGATAATGACAGAATTTTCATTTTTAGGTTAACTATCCCTTTAAGTTGAGCTAAAGAAGCTTTCATCACTACTTTAACAGTCTATTAAGGCTGTAAAAATGGCCGCTCAGTCTTTGCTATCAATGCCACAGCCATTCCCACCCCAGCATCTACATGTGAGCTCTGCTTCTCCCTTGATCTCCATATAAAATTCAATTCATCTTAAGGGCTGCATTGATCCGTAAGTCCTGCTTTGATCTCTTATTACCAATTGGGACTGTATTATGGACATTATCAATCAATCTGCTGCTTATAAGGTGGAGCTGAACCTAGTTCTGCTTGAGTTTTAAAGGAATATTCCTTGCCACTGTCGCTAAAGGCTTCCTAAGTCCCGCCCCTTTTTGCTGTTTGCTCTAATTACAGCTGAGCAACCCTGGTACATTGACCAACTTTCTCCAAATATTCACACCTTAAGTTAGCTAATGTTGGCAAAACATTAGCTAACTAGCTAGCTAATCTAGCTCAATCATTAGCTACCAAGTTAGCTAGCGTTTTGCTGATATTAGCTCACTTAAGTTGGGAATATTTGTCACTTTATAAGACAAGGAGACAGTTGACTGAGGTACCAAGCTTGCTCAACTGTTATTTGAGTACAGAGGGGGATAAAAGGGGCAGGACTTTGGCAGAATCTCTGTAAAGGTCTGCATCTGCTCTGTGTTAAAAGTGTCCTGAGATAACTTCTGTTTTGATTTGGTGCTTTATAAATAAAACTGACTTGACTTGAAATCTGTTTTTCTGCTTCTGAAGGGGGGCGTGCCAGAAAAAAGTTTGGAAACCACCCGCTTAGCCAGTGCTGATGTCATCAAACTGCTTGTTTTGTCCAACCAACAGTCCAAACCCACAACATTTTCAATTTACAGTTATATAACAGAGTGAAGCTGCAAATCCTCACATTGAAAAACCTGGAACGGGCAAATGTTTTTGATTGGTAGTGAGGAATGACTCTAACCATTAATCAGTAATCGATATTTGCCTATTAACTTTCTGTTAACAGATATACTGACCAATCGACTTTTTCTTTTGTCTAACTGGCGATTTCTTCCAGCTCTATTCAACTTTGCTTTTGTTTTTCCACAAACACACACACCAGCTATCAAAGAATGAGTGGTGGACATTATCAATCAATCTTTGGACCTTATGTAACCGGTTGCACCTGTGAGCTCTAAATTGTTAAGAAGATTTTTCACTGTAAGATTGTTTGAATAAGCCTGAAAAGGTAAAAAGTTTAGAAATATGGAGTTAATTTCATGCAGCATAAACATATTTTTTCTTCTTTCCTACCCCATTAATCATTCAGAACTCCTCAGGTTTGTCCTGTTCGGTCTAACCATCCCTCTCGCTGACAGTCAGTACAAACTAATGCTGCAGTTGAACACTGTTCAAACACACTTTTTAAAAATTCTAGTTGAGAGTCAAACGTTTGCAGATATACTGAATATGTCAGGTTGAATTTTGAAGAAGTGATGCAGAGGACATTTGATGAAATGGTGCAGTCATAAAAAAAACATGAAGCCCTGAGTTTTAATGTTCCCCTCAGCTTTAATGGAGGGATGGAGGACAATAAGATCTTGAAGGTATGGATGCTAAGCTGGTTCATATAAGTGAGGGTCTGTTCATAAGTGGGGTCCAGGAAAAGGGATTGTACAGTATGTGTATGAACAGGACTGTATGTACTGTATGTGTGTGTGCGTGAGAGACAGTCTGACCTATGTGTTTGTGATGAAATCATATGACTGCCCTCACCCATGTGACCCCATGTGACTTGTAGGAGAGCAGAATGAAAAGAGACCAGGCTGCATTGTACGAGGGCATTAAGCCATGAAGTGTGTATACAGTAAAGGTGGAATCTGTCCTTTGGCTGCAGGGTTGTGTGTGAAAAGTACAATGAAAAAAAACTATGAAGAGGTCCTTTAAGCTCCCTAAATACAACCACTGTGCAACAATATTAACTCAGAGAAATTCGTGTCTAATACTGGAAAGCAAAAAGTTGCACAAGAATGACATTTGGAGAAAAAGTGATTTAGTTTTAGGGTTAATTTAGAGGGCATGTAAATTGTGTGTCCAAAGTGATTGATATTTGATATCTGATGATACCTGAGCTGCTGCACCTCAGCAGTTACATGGTGTTGCATCAGTCCTGAGAATCAGCTGAGACCAGAGAGAGAGAAAATTATTCCTTCAAGGCTCAAGAGCGACATCTACTGGAAGAAAAGGAGAACATCTTTTTAGAACAGCAGAACATTAAGCTGAAGGATAAAAAAGCACTGGGATGACCAGCCAAGGTTATGCCTCTGAATTGCTAAAATCTGTAATAAGGGGTGCATCAGTACAGTGTCATAACCATGTCATGACACCTGTCATAAATGAGGGAGTGTTTATGTTTATGTTATCATAAAATGTCATTTGGTCAGTTATGTATTTTTAATGCAAAGTTGACATGACTGTCTTACAGGTTTCATGGGAGTGATGATCTGAATTAAAATGAAAGTTATTCCAGAAAAATATATAGACAAGCTAGCACTTTTATGAACAGCTTTTGTTAAAGGGAACAACTGAATTTGAACCCAAGTGCGAGACACAGAACTGAGGCAGGGAACTAGTGCAAGAGAAGGGATTTATTGTCACAGTAATTTAGTGAAGGAATGAGTCTCTAGCAGGGGCAGGGTGCAGGGGCTGAGTCGTGAGCCGGAGGAAGGAGCAGGGAAGCCAGGCAGAGGGAGTCCAGAGACCTAGACTGCAGAATGTAGATCCAAAGGTGATTTCAGGTGAGGGGCAGGAGTGGGTCAGAGGCAGGCGTCAGGTGATTAGGCAGGTGCAGGCAGAGGAAACAATAATACAGCTAAACACAAAACAAGAAAACAGAGAGGATGGAACAAGACTAACTGAGAAAGCAGGAGCTGAAGCCTGGTATATTTAACAGGTTGATTGAGCTGAGTAACAGCTTGGCGATTGACACCTGAATGCCTGATCACACTCCTGCAGTCAAGCATACACACACACACACACACACACACACACACACACACACCCCCACACACAGTGAGAGAGCGGGAGACTCTTGGTAGGATGACGCAGAGGGCATGACAGCTTTGTAAACAAACTCACATATCTGAGGTCTATTAATGCCAAATAGGGACAAAATATTCAGTTTATGAAACAATTTGACAGAGGGTGTCCTGGAATTAGAAAATGTTGCAGCTCTACTGTTTCTGAAGAAGAAGAAGAAGGAGTAGTCACTTGTCTACTCACTTGTTTTCTGGGTTACTTTAGGAACAGTTTAGATGCCACCACACAAAGATCAGCCTTCCCTGTGACTGACAGCCTCATTTATCTCGTCGTACAAAACTGCCCCGTCTGTCTCGCCTTCCTGAGATAAACAAATCATATTATTTTTATTAATTAAAAAATGGTCAGAGGGCCAATTGAATTCTTGAGAAACATGTTATGCCTTCATGTTTTTTATGGCTCGAGGGTGTTTTTAAAAAAAATGAAAATAATATCTCAAGAGGGCCTTGAGGGAATTTCTTAAGACTTGACGCAAATGTTAATTTGGAGTCAAAGTCCAAATGAACTGATTAGACTTTGGTGGTCAAAGGTCACAGAAGATTTTATACACTAATTACGACAAAATTACACACAAATATCTAATAGGATAAAATATTGGGGTGATGCCATCTTATATCCAAAAGGTCAAAGGTCAACTTCACTGTGACATCATAATGTTCAGCTCTCTATCAGTCTTCTGTAAAAGAGAAAACATGTTTCTCAGTCACTAGTGAGAACTTCCATTCTTCCTCAAAAATTAGAGAGATGATGCTGAAGGTCAACTGAAACAAGCGCACTGTTTCAATATATTGTGTCGGAACTTGTATCGAATGAAGAATATCATGTGACTGATGATGTCCGTATCTCCAAACATCGCTGGTGCTTCAGCTTCAATCAGTTTGAGAGTCTTCAAAGTTTTGCAGTTAAACTATGTGGTGTTTGCACATTAATGGGATAAGAAGAGAGGAGAATAATTGAGAAATGTGGCAATGTCGACGTAATCATAAACATGAGAACATGTTTCTTCTGATACCAAAGAATAGTTATAAAAAGTAATAGGCTAATTTAATGAACATCTATCTGCAGTCACATCACATTTCAAATCATGAAATCAAAAACTATTCATATCAGTGAGGTGTGGTGATGCTTGTGGCCACAGCGCTGCTATAACCTCAGCAGACCACCAGATGTCACTGTTGTGTGTTTGCTGAGTCTGAAGCTTTGAATCTTTTTAGGCACAAACAGAAAGAAAACCTTCACGAGGCTTCATCTGCACATCACGACAAAAAGTAAACTTAATAGCTTTTATTAAATTCCTTCAAAGTTACATGTCATTATAATGGTACGTTCCATGTTAAATTCGTTCAAAGTCTCCACTACAGACATTATTTAAGTCTGAACAGACATGGATGCGACCACTTACTTCACTGGTTCATGGAGACAAACAACTGTGAGGCAGTAATTCTGTTTTTAGATCTAATTTAATTGAATCAAAATGATAATTAATTAAAATCAACAGTGAAATAACTATTAATTTAAGTAATTATCAATTTACCATCTATTAATGATGGTTATAAACTGTTTCCAAACACTCTCTAAGTCAGTGGTTCCTAAACTGGGGGGCAGGACCCCTTGGGGGGGCACAGAGCCACTGCAGGGGGGTGCAAAAGACCAGGGGAGAAAAAAGGAATGAAACAAAGCTGAATGAATATGATCTATGTAGGGGGAATAAACAAATGAGTTTGCTGTTTCTATCCAGTTGATCTTTATTTTGCTAAAATTTAACTTTTGAATTCTTTCTTTTTAAAATCAGTTTCATCCCCAATTATTGTTAACAATTGATTGAAAATTTTGTGGTGGAGGGCTTGAACTTTTGTTGGCTTCCGAAAGGGGGGCACACTGGAAAAAGTTTGGGAATCACTGCTCTAACTCATGTGTCACAATAAGGACACACCATCCATCTGTCACATCCAAGACACGCTTTAAGTTCTATTTCTTTTGTGGGACACCACCTGGAGCTTTTTTTTTTTTTTTTTGAGAATTTGCCTTTTCCAAGCACAGCTGGATAGAATATCTCCGAGGCAGCTTTTAATGTTATGTGACAGCAGATCTGCAGGGACCTGGAACAACTTCTTAAGTCTGTCCCATGTCGTCCTCAGACTGCAGTGAAAGGAGAATCATTCATCCCTCCTCAATGCCACAACGAGAGAGTATTTTATTATTTTTTTTATCAGGAAGTAAGACTTGATTTTTCTTTCAGTCATATGCATTGTTAAATAGATGTACACTTTGACAGACTGAGCCAGTGAAAGGTAAAAAGTCATTTTAAGGTAAGTGTGAGGGTGTCAGTCCACCAGTAGAGGGCGCTGTGGTTTCATTGTTGAAGCACTTAAATACGACACAAGGACACGAATTGGTCTCTTCAGCTCACAGTACGCCCAGTAAACCTCTTCACTGATGAATCAATGACCAGTCACAGTGTATATTGAATTATAAAAAATAATTATTAAACTGTATACCAGTTTATCATATTGTAAAAATTATTTTTATCCCACTCTGTTAATCCATTTTTGATTTATTTGGCTGCCTTTAAAATTGCAGCTTGCAGATGGAATAATGGAGGGATTATGGAGCTCCGAGATGCATTTTCTATACAGACACATACAATAAAAATACAAAAAGTAGCACATAATACCAAACAGTTCAAAAATTATAAACACAAATTCTAAAAACAAATCAAATAAAACTGCATCAATGTGTGCTGAAACTGTTTCCATTAGACTCTTTGACTCTTGCGCATGTTTTGCCGGAGTGTCTTGGTGTGAGAACAATGCCACTGTTTCTGGATATTAATCACAGACTGAACACTTTATTTTTACGTCCCTCTTAAACTTGTACATGCAGTGATGAAGGGAAGGGATGCTGCAGAGCAAAGGAGGATGGTGGTGGAGTTTGGGTGGTGGAGGTTTGAAGGCAGCAGGCAGGTGAGCAGGAGGGCCGACAGGTGAATGATGATCCTGAGAAACATGTTAGACAATAGCACACGAGGAGAATAATAACAAAGACAAACGATAAATTCGGCCTGATGTGTAGCTGGAGAAACTGGAGGAGCGGTTGAAGAGAAGAGGTGGATGTGCTGCAGCTGATGAGGTGATGAAAGGCAGGCGTGAGATGACCAGAGCCAGGAGACCTATAGACGTGTACACAAAGACGCAGCATCGACCAGCTTCAACCATTTACAGCAATAAAACGCACTATAATGTTTACATTTCTGAACTGATTTCAATGATCTGTGTTACATTCAAGGGTTTATGATCCAGATCAGAGGTTCTCATTTTTCTCTCAGCCAAGAACGTTTTACAACAGGGACACTCAACCTTTTGTAATTATTCAAGAAAAAGTTTTCAAGGACAAACTTTGCAGATAAATGAGAAAAAACTTAACAAGACAAAATGGGAAAAAACAAACCTGGTTGTGACAGGATTCAACACACTGTGCTTTCAGCTCAGCATCACTGCTGCCATTATGAATTCAAATGTTAAACTGAGGGTCATATTTGCTCATCACACACTTTAAAAGCTTTTACTGGCGCAGTGTTGTCTTCCACATCACTTTTCCTTTTCAAAAACAGATTCATTTTGTGTCACTGCATCCTGAGGAATCCATTAATACATTTTGAATCAGTTAAATTCTTAATGCCAATTAATTGATTAATGATAAATTATTAACATCACTAATTCATGTATATTTGATAGATTGTTAGATTAGAACATAACGTTTTTGATTGAAAATAGTATTGTTGAACCATGAAGCCTTTTGTAAAAGAAACTGAGTGATGAATCTGAAAAGTTTTCACAGACCTCCTGGCAGAGAGCCACGGATCCTCACTTTAGAACCACTGATCTACAGAGAATGGAAGTCTTTTTTTTTTTTTTAAACTTTCTCCACTTAGATCACAAACCCTTGAATATAGAAATGACTCATTGAAATTGGTTAATGTTTTAGTGCATTTCATCCTGGGGATACAGCCATGACAAGAATATTTTCAGATGGCTTTCATTCCACCTCTAAAAAGTCTGCTGCAGGTGGGAAACCAGCGCAATTTCCTAAATTAAAGGCTACTCCGGTGATTTGGGCCAAATAGGCCGGGTGGTCGACCCCTCTTAAGACAGAGGAGGTCCAAATCTGGAGAGAATGCACCTGTGTTTCCTGGTGCTTATCAACATCTGCTGCGGCTGCTTTGTTTACCCTCCACTCAGATTGTTTTATTTGGCCGTGGCTCTCATTGTGCATTAATTGCGCAGGAATGTATCTGTGTAGCTGCCTCTCTGACCTCTGTACGTGATGCTGGCTTGTTGTCTGATGCTCGGGGTGATCTTGCACATAATTGGAATCCTGTTGTTGCAGCGATCAGATCAACATCCCAGCGTAAGAGAGATCTTCAAAAGTATCATCTCGATTGCGGCAGTAGCTTGAATCAGAGTTTATTTGCAGGATCAGTAAAATAACTAAATAAAACAGCTGTAACCACAATGCAGAGGATGTTTTTCACTTCTCATCTGCAGAGTTTGATGGATTTAATGTCTCTTCATTTCCAGATGAATCCAAAACAACATCTGTAGCTGTCAAACATATGTCTCTTGACAAATCGTCTGAAATAAATACTAAATAAGCACACTTTTGCATCTCTACAACCGTGACCTCACCAAAGAGGCCAGCCGCACAAATCTGTCCTGGCCCAGGAAAAGTAAACCACGATGTAATCCACTAATACTTCCTTCCGAAGAGGCTCTATGTTATTGTTTGCCTGTACCACTTGGCCCCGATGAATAAGATGGGAAAGACAGTAAATTAAAGCGAGCTCAATGCAGGGGTCAGCGAGAAGCCTCGTCCCCTGCAGAGGAAGCGACAGGATGACAGAGAGCCCTGCTGGGGCCAGACGACTCATTACAGGCTGAAGGGAGAGCCTGAAGGCCCCTGGTTTGGATTTATGTGACAGGTTTCAATGACAATGTTTTACATGATGAAGAGGATGGAAGCAGAAGAGGAAGGAATATGATAAAAGATAAAACAGGAGCTCTTTGGAGTGGAAAGTGTTTACAGTTGTAGAGGCTTTAAAAGGCACTGCGTTATGTTAGAGATGTTTTTTCTCTGTCACTGATATTCTGTTAATGGATTTGAAGAGTCTGCAGCCATGTTAGCGGCTGGACCATCGACTGTATAACTTCCTCCCACTGTATAAAATTGAAGCCAAATATTCTGGATTCGAGCGCTGCAGAGTCGGGGGTTGTAGCTGCGGTCTAGAGGTCCTGCCCGTACACCTGGACGACATGAAATCTTCTCTTTACGTGAGCAAACAACAGCCTGATGAGAACGGACTTAAATGACAGAAACCATCTTTGGGAAGATTTTTTAGTTTGGCCCATGTCCCACCTGTTAATGTAGAAGAGTTGAGGTTTAGTCACCAGGGGGCAACTGAGATGTCATCCATCTTTGTATAATAGCGCCCCCTTCAAAATTTAAACAAATCGGTAGACACACGTATCACCTATACAAGGCTACAAAAAAACCTTTGGAGCCATACCCTAAGCCCAACAGGAAATTAGCCATTTTTGGCCATTTCCGCCATTGTACTATGACTCCAAAATCAGCTTGTGCAACCAGAGATGTTTGAAAATTATTAAAAGCTTCAGTTTATGTCTAACTGCGTGGTCGAAGCACCGAGTTCATAATTCACATTTTTGAATTCTGAACAAAGTTCACAGTCCCAAAAATGAACGAGTTTTTTTTGTTGTTTTTTTTGTTTTGCTGGATTCATGCTGGAGTCTATATAATGATGTCATAACTGATGTGCAATATTCATGCTTTTGTTTTACTTTGAATGGCCAGGGTTGCTTATAACCATAATTACGAACAACGAATTACTACGCCAACGTACTGCTGAAATTTCCAACTGAGGCTACGAAATTCTGACGCTCCAGTTCAAAGTGAACGCACCATAATGCATGAGAACTGGCAATGAGATGAATGAGAGGTGAGGCAGAGGAGAGGAGCGACTGTAATGCAGATCTATCTGTCCCTCATAGACTCCAGTTTGTAATGCAGTTCATTCACTTTATGCTGTATGATCAACCAACGCTTTTATATCACGTGCATCAACGTGATTATGTCCATATTCACATGCTCCCTCTTTCTCTCTACTACAATCACACTTAAAAAAAAATGGTGATGATGTGGGTGCTGTTATATCTCACAGGAGTGCATATGCTCATATTCACTTTCATTAATTGCAAACTGGTCTGTTCAGTTCGCTGTTCACCAAAAATATGAGCATGTTAAATGAATGCTGCTCTTTTAGCGCCATCATGCACAACACTGTTGGAGCATATGATGAACTCCTTCCTGTAGTGTCCAAAACATGGCACAGCCAAAAATTTAGACCTCATCACACCGCTAAAGCTAGCTTTAGTGAGCAATGTTTTGACTACAGAGCACCCAAAAGCCAATGGGTTTCCCCCCTCTCGTGGACTTATTAGTTACCAACAGCACTCATATTTATTTTTTGTTTATTTATCTACTGTAGGTAAGCAAGCTGATTAAGCATCAAACAGAAATGAGTTTGAATTGTGCAGCAGAGGTTTACTTCATTTTAAATCTGGATTTACTCATTTTAAACCTGGTTTTGCTAAACTTTGATTACAATTTATTAGATTAAATTAATCTTTGTTGGCGCAACCCAGTCTATGTAGAACACGAACAGAACAAAGAACAGGAGGGTATTCCAAATTTGTGATCAGAAGTTTGGTCAGAAATTTGTTTCCTCTGTATTTTAGTGATATGGAATGTGTTAGTAAAACATATGGGCTATTTGTTTTGAGACATGTTCTTGTTACCAGAGCTCTTATAAAAACATATTGCTTTTGGCTCGCATCGCGTCAGTCGGCAATCACACTTCATTACTTCTGACCGCGGCAGCCTCTGGAGCAATAATTGGCCACACACTTCTCACTTGTTACATCAACTTTTATAATGTTACGGACACTGAGCCCTGAAATCAAAAACCCAAAATAGGAGCAGCACATTCATTATTCCTCTGTTTCTTTATCCAGCTTACTACTTTCTGACCTCAATACTTGTTTCCCATGTTGTTTTTGCTACTTTCCCAACATGTCACAGGAATAGACAAATAAAATAACACTTTATTCCATGAATTAAACAAACAAGCAAATGCTCTTCAGCTTGAACTTCCCAGGATGCCCTTGCACAATGTAAAGCCTCTCTAGGATCCATATCGGCTGATTTACTAACATGAAAGAAAAATGCAGCTCACAGTAGATACTTTTAAGCTCTTTTCTTCCAGCTAAGAGGCCTTCATGCTATTATCAGTTTGAACGGCTCCTGCCGGGGCCTGCAGCCTTTCTTTGCTTCACACCCTCTGTGTACACCAAGTGTCATTCGCACTCCCACAGACCATCAATCATATCAAGCTCCTTTTCATTTTTTTCTGGATGAGGGAGTCCCTCACCTCAGCTCACATTTACATTCTTATTCTACTCCATTTATTTTCCCAAACCACAGGACTTTCTACTCAAAACCAGCATCACGCAATCCAAAATCATTTTGTAATTACCAACATGATAATCTTACAGCTTTTCTCTATAAAAGTGGACAGAATATCACAATTACAATTATGTCAAGGTGCTTGCAATAAATGTCAGTAAGTAAAAAGGCCCTTATAATATTCTCATAAACATTAATATGTATCAATAAGACTATGAAAGGGACAATAATAAACATGTTAATTGTTAGATAATAAAACATTTATTAGACCGTAAAAGAGTATTGTTAACAATACCAATTCATGTTAATTAACCCTTTATTATGCACTTATTAACAGTTAACTAAAGCACTTTTTCTGAAGTGTGAACAGTGCTTATTAAGGTTAATTAATCCTTTATTCTGGAAATATTAACCCTAGTATTATAATCTAACAATAAACATGTTTATTACGCTATTATTAACATGCATGTAGTCTTATTTACACATATTAATGTTAATAAGCATCTTATGAGGGCCTCATTATCCATGAGCTAACGCTTATTACAAGCACCATAATATAAAGTGTTGCTAATATCTCTTATTTTGGTAACCAACATGTCCAAACGGCAACCGTTCTTATTCTGAAAATCAAGAAACAAGCTGAGAAAAGTTTGATCATCTTGAGAATGTTTGATCAGATAACTTGTTGCTGTAGATTTAGAAATCTACTGGAACTGGATATTGTCTCAGTTTGATAAGAAGCTCTGCACATTTGAAGGAAAACAGGGATTAATTTCAGTGTAAAACATCAAATCTCAACATTTCTGCAGAGATCACACAGTTAGTTTGGGATATACTGCAGTGAATAAGAGAATGACAGAGTTTCATGCACTGATTACAGCATTTTACTGTAATGATTTTAGGCTGATTTGATTTATAAGGTTATTCCCAAACGCCCCTTTGGCACCATACTCTGCTGTGGCAGGTTTTTAAAATATTTTCTCCATTGGTGGTCAATTCTGTGCCAGTTATGTAGCTGAGCGAATGATTTCTGAAGCTGCTGGTCTCGGTGATCGCCACATGAAAACACTTAAAACCCAGCTATTAATTTAAACACAGGCAAACTGAGGTCACTGCCACAGAAGGCCAAAAACATGGAGCTTTCACAACAGGGAAGCTAAACACGCTTCCAGTGAAGACAGGCCTTTGAAGTATTTACTGGAGGCAATTGTGAAACTGTGAAAACAGATTAAATTAAATTCAATGAAAGTTGGTGCAAATGAGAAAAATGTGAGAAACAAAGAACAGCATAACGAGAAAACACAGAAGCAGACTATAGCAAAGTTGGCTCAAGGGGAAGAAAAATAAAACCTGTTATTCTGTTTCCATTATTTCTAGATACTTAAAGACTGTCCACACCAAAAAGAATAGGTTTGTTTGTTTGTTTGAAAAATCGTTCTAACTCTATGGCAGAGTCTGGACGGCAACTCTGTGGTGTTGACTCTGCTGTTCACTTGAGCTGTAATGTTTTTTAAAAAGGTATAGCCTATTTATCATCCTTGGTGTGGACAGGCCTTAACCCTGATTAAGGGTTCGAAGAAGACACATGATTTAATAACTCTGGCTGCATTAAGTATTTGGCTCGTCAAGTGAAGCAGATAAAAAACAGACATCAGTTTAAATCATGCTAGAAAGACACAAAGAGCTTCATTTACCGATATTTAAGAAAGGCCCTAAGGAAAAAAACAGTCAAATTTGTGAGGGTGCTCTTAAACGGCAGAATTGTTTATATCTGAGTTTGTATAATGATGAATCTCATTGTCTTTGTAAGTGCCAGTTGTTCCTAATTAGCGTAGGTGAATACCCCACCAATGCCCATATAAGGGCTTGAAACTGCAGGGCACGTGGAGAGGGAGGTCAAAGAGATTTTATTTATACAATTAATACAATTTTGTGGTACATCTTATCTAAAAACTGTACTTAACATGAAATCATACATGCACATTTAAACACTACTGTGTAAAACCTAAAGGCAGGTGATCATCTTAGTTAATCAAATCAAATCAAATCAAATCAAATTTTATTTATATAGCGCCAATTCACAACAAAGTTGTCTCAAGACACTTTACATATAGAGTAGGTCTAGACCACACTTTATAATCATATTTACATCCGACAATTGAAACAATCCCCACATGAGCAAGCACTTAGGCGACAGTGGCGAGGAAAAACTTCCTTTTAACAGGCAGAAACCTCGGACAGATCCAAGACACATGGTGGGCAGCGACCTGACGGCACCGGTCATAGTGTTCTCTTCTCGAACACGTCCATGTGTTTAAAAGAGTTACTTAAGTTCGTTCGTAAACGATTATGTTGTATTTTTTATCATAATACAGATGAACTCCCTCCCTGGACAACCCCAGAAATTAATGCACATTAAATAACGACACTGTAAAGTCAAGTTATATATTTTAAAACACCATGACGCTTTGTAAAATATTGAAAATAATAAAAAACATTATAATTATTAAAAATAATTTAGATCATATAATATTATGTAACTCTGGAACACAATAACCAATAATTTTGCACAAATATGTCAGCACTCAAATGTGAGTAAGTGTGTGCTTGAGTGTTGGTAGATTCTGTTTTTACAGCTCCCACGAGAACAACTCCCACATTAGAAAACACTGGTGAATGCCAGAATCTTTGTGAAAACTGTGGAAGTGAGTTTTTAGAAGAATTTTCTCTTCAGAACGGTTGGTAAATGAGGCCCAGAGTATTACTGGTGAAATATGTCAATCTTGTACGAACAAGAGTCATTTAAACGTAACCCAAAGGTACATTAACACTAACTTTCAAAGAAATATTAGCAGCCTGATACTGATTAACGTAACATGATTACAGGCCAAATGAAGCCAAGCCCATGTTTTCTTTTGATCTGGTAGATAATTCTCATTTGTGAATTAGTCTGGCGATGCCTGGCTATAGCATCACAGAAACAGGATGTTCAAGTGAAACCAACTGTTGGCGGCAGACAAGGTTTAATTTTTCACTTTTAAATTGACTGTTGGAACTTTTGATTCTCAGGTAGGAAACATGGGAATGCAAATAATTATACACCATATAGTCACACTGCGTTTTGAGAGCAAAAAGTCTCAAATTTGTGGTCGGAGGGAGAAATACAACAACATTAAAACATTATTTTAAACATCTGATATCAACTTTTTTTTTATATGTGCAAATATCACAATGCTGACCTTTTCAGTAAGGGGGAGTGAAAGAGGGAGGGCGTGTGTGCATGGTCAAAAAAGTCCACCACCGGTGGAAAACTTTGAAAAAATACTATTTTGATGGAAAGAGGTGTCCATAATCACAGTATGACCAGCTGCATGTAAATTAAACGGAAAATCCATTTTCATCTACCGTGTAAATAGCTTAGTAGGAATATGCAGCCATTGTGACAGAGTCAAATCTTACATACAGTTTTATCACAGCATGTTTAAGTAAAAATTCTGGCTTTTTTAAAACCTGATAAGGACCTTTTCAGTCTGTAATGTTGATGAGAGCCCATATTTAGCCTCCAACTGTTATTTAAGCGAATTTAAGCTGACATCACTGAATAAATATACAAAACTGGATACAGCTGCAACAGTGCAACTGCCTCTGGGTGCGACTAAACAGGTCTCTATGCACACACCTCTTCACTACTTTAATACAGTGAATGTAATGCCTAACTTACAACAGATGTCAGGTTTAACCGGCAAAAAAAATAGTTGCTTCTATTAATCACTGACTGCCAATCACAGTTATCACTGACTTAACACGTCTTATACCATTTAGAACTTAATCATTCACTATTTAAATACCATACTTCACTATTTTACAGCTCACTTTATTTAAAACTAACCTGCTTTCATCTTACTTTCATATTTGAATCCCTTATTTCTACACCAGGGCGCCATTTGCTGTTGAAGTTCGCTCCATCAGTCTTGCCTCCTTTGTCTGACCTCTGTGGTGCGCTCTGCTCTACACAGCGGATCCTTTTTCTGGCTCCCCTGCTCACCTAACGTCCAACAATTTCAGCTATAATATAATAATGATTTGTGCTGGTGCCGATCTCTTTGAACTGGATTAATAATACAGGAATTAAGTGCACATTTCATGATTAAATCTGATATGCAGCGACTGAAGTCTGCAGACAGATGATCTATTTTTACTTTCACTTCCTTTCTCTACGTATCCTCAGTGTTTTCATTCATTTCCATGTGAGCAGGTGGTCTCTTCGGGGGATTCAACAGCCCTGAGTGTTCATACTGCAGGTACTGTACTCTGTAATATCTGATTTGGTCGGGATCCAACACTCTGGGTCCCTCGGGGAGTCCCATCGCCTCGCCGGCCCTCAAGAAATGATCCGCTTTCAACGGAGCTGGTGGCATGTGTGCGTACGTGCAGATGAAAACGCCACTTTGCTTGACATCCTGAATGTCCACTGGATACAAAACTTCCCTCCCAGTTCAGAAGTGGTTCTCTGCACCTCCTGTCCTCACACCAACAAAGGACAACCCTTAGGTGTTTGCCAGCTTGTGCGGACTCTCTTCACACTCGGCTGCTTCAGACTCTCTATAGAACACATTCCAGCGAGGGTGTCGGGTCAGTGCAGGCGCTGAAGGACACGCAGCGGTCTGCAGGCTGCAGTAATTTGTTTAACCTCTGATTAGGCCCAGGAATGTCAACTATGAAGAGACACTACAGGTCCCGACAGCATCGTTTGACACTCTGGTAATCTGTCATTGCCACTAGAAAGCGAGCAAGCGAGTCACCACTCGAGACAATAGCCACTCGACTGCCCGGGCAGAGAGGGAGTTTTAATGTTTGCACCATCTGGTTTGGCGGAAGAAAGCATGTCGTCTATCTGTGGGATTTATCTCATGTCTTTCTGTGCAATAAGCTTCCTTTGCATGACATACGGTGTAGCATTTGTATCAGGAGATTTAAACTGATGTTGAAGATTTTATCATGAAAGGAAGCTTTCTGAAGTTTGAGTTAAAGAAAGACGTAATGAGGCCCAAACTTTGGGACCCTGACTTTAAACCGTCTATCATCACATCATTTTGGCACAAAAAGTGCAGCCTAAACGCAGATTGAAAACATTAGTGCATCACATGCTCCTTTATTTAATCTAGCAACACAACACTGACCACATGTTACAAAAAGATGTTTAAATAAATCTGCAAATCTGGAATTTAATGAGGTAAAAGCAGAGTTATCAAAGGCACATTTCCCCAGGGTTATTATCTTAACATCCACGTTTTATACTCAACTTCAAAACAACATTGTACTTCTGGCAGAATAAAAACAGAAAAAAAGAAGAGGAGCTTTCCTCAGGAAAGCCGCTCTACGTACACACATGTTAAATTATACAATTTTAGTATGCTAATAAACATGTCAATTGTAGTTTTACAAGTTCCAGGTACACTTTATCTGCTCGCCAAATGTACCTTTAGTAAATACTCCACAGTAGATTCTGTTGTTATAAGCTGGAAGTTATGAAATATGTGTTCACACGGATCACTTGGTGGAATCATTAATTTCATGCTTCATATCCAACTCCAGCTCCATTTTTTTCCCCCTCAAAGCTGCATTGATGGGAAACAGAAACAGGCTGGATTGTGAGGCTATGTCATGTTGATGTCTGTGAAAAATATTTTGGATCTAACTTGTCTTAATGATCTGCTCTTTGTCTTAAGGTAAGAGGTTAAGATATGATAAAACTGACAGGACCGGTCTTAAAGATGTTTTATAATGTCCGCTACAGTTAGAAATACGAACTTTAACCTCATTCTTCGTGAGTCTTGTACATGTGGGACAGCTTAAAGGGATAGTTCGGATTTTTTGAAGCGGGCTTGTACAGTTTATTACCTACATTAGATGGCGGTCAGCACGCTTCCCAGTTTGGAGAAGCAGCGAGGAGTATCGGTAGCCACCAAACTCCTTTTGCAAAAACAGTAATTTTACCTCACAGAACATGGGACTTACTGTTCTACCGCTGCCTTGATTGGTTAGTTTGTTTGTGTTATTTTGCAACTTTGGTGAATCTTAACTAGCGATAGACCAGGAACTCCTGATTTCTGCAAGGTAAAAATGACAGTTTTTGCCAATGGAGTTTGGTTGCTTTGGAGAGAGCGATATTTCACTTATATAAAGGCAGTTTCCTATCGAAAGAGGCTGTCTGATGGCAGGGTAAAAGGGTGAAAATATCCTAAATATAGCGTACACTTAAACTGATATTGATTGTTTTAGGTGGGATGTTTTTTAGGTGTCTAAAAGACATTTTGTTGCTGGCCCTGTCCACAGCAGGACATCGCGTAGCTTCCTACACCAGCTCCTTCTCCAAACTGGTGGGGTGCTGACCACCATCTACTGTAGGTTATTCACTTACTATTGATACAACCCCACTTCAAAACATCTGAACTATCCCTTTAATTTACTGATTTACATAGATGCGAATACGGACGGATCATGACTTGGTAATTCATCCTTACATTCAATAATATACTGCATGTTTCTGTGCATTTTTGAAAATAGGAGCCCACAGCCGTACTTGTTACACATCAGTGATTATATGTATCTGAATTAATGTCCTTGTTTTTCATATCGAGCAGAGGTAAGGTGATCACTCACAGTCTGAACCTTGGCAAGAATTGGTCATTTCTCAGCCAATAACAAAGGCAAAATGGATCTCGGTCCAGAATCTAATCCAATAATAACCTCACATCTTGAACCCTAAAATAATCACACTCTGTCAAGACAGCTAGAGTGTAATTGCCAGCAAATACTGCAAGTGACCCTCATAAATATTACCACTATTAACACTTGCATTACAAGGTCAACTTAAAACTGAACATGTTTTGTATATCGGTCCCTTCTCTTCAATCTGTGTACAAATAACAGATCTTTAGTCTTTGAAATTGCTCGCCGTGCATAGGGTAGGTAGGGGTGTCGTACCAAATATCCAGTATCAAGCAGTATTGAAATCCAGTCAGTTATGTGCCCAGATCTGGGAAAAAAATTATATATTTGTATAGTTTAGCTCACCGCCAATCACTGCAAACGTTCTTTGATTTGCAGCTACAACTTAAACAGTCTGTGGTGTGTTGAAGAGTATTTGACAGAGTTGGCAGTTCAGCGTGCTGAAATGCTACCAAAACATTTTAACGTATAGTTATACTACACACCTGTCGTATCTGATGAACATAAATGGATAAAATACGTAAGGATTATTTCAGGAATGCTTTCATTCACATGATGGATTTCCAGTGAAGAAGAAAAAAAAGGTATCAATATCACTAGTATTGGTATCATCATTTTTTAAACAATGCATACACCAAAATAACATTTTGCATGCAGGTGATACCATACAAACACAGTATGTCACTGTCACGTTCATCTTGATGTAGCAACATTACACTTAAAACATTACACTCCAGTGACGTTACTTTGTGAATCTGAATGAATCTGCATGCAAAATTGAACTTTAGTGTATGCACCACACGCAATTTGAAAGAGTAAAGTCATGTTATTTGTATGAAGATTGAAGAGACTGGGTTATTAATACATAATGCAGATAGAAATTCAGTATACACTGTACAGTACAAAAGACAATTTCATCTCGCTTTGGATATACAGTTGAGATAACAAAAATAATACTAAAAACACAAAATATAACACAATCATAATATTTATGGGCTGCGTTCTGTGAGCGACATTTTAATAAAAAAAAAAAGCCACATCTCTCGTTCATCTCCTTATAGAGCGTTGCAGATTAGTTCTGTCCTGCAGTTTAAGAGTCAGTGCTGCTTTGTGATAGCTGCTTTCCATTCAGAAGAGTTCCAGTCCTCCTTTACTTATTACAACAAAGGTCCCCCAGGAAAATCATGCTTGAATTCTCACACGAGCTGAAAATGTGCACAAATTCCAGGCGTGAGACAACACACCTGAACGCATCTGTCCTTAAATAAGTTCAAGTTTGTGAGTCTGCTTGGGAACAGAAATCAGTTCAGGTGAATCGTGTCTTCTCTGTCCTCCTCCTCCCCACGGCCGCTTCTCAGTTCACTGAGGAGAAAAGGTTTACGAGGCAACGCAGCAGCACAGCAACAGCAGTTGCTCTGGGGAAGAACCAGGTTGAATAAGAGATTCATCGGATGACCCCCATGGCCTGCGAAATGAGATGAGACAAGAGGATAAAATGGAAAGCGTCCCTCTAATGTGCTACATAGCCGTTTGGAAGTTTACAGTTTGCAAGTTCAAAGGACTAGGAGAAGTCCAGGGGACGGATCATCATGGCGGTGGCTCGTAGCGAGTAGCTGGGGCCCTTGAAGTAGTGCCACTTGATACCGTTCAACTTCCCTATGTGTTGTCCTTGGGTGAAGTACATGCCGTTGAGGTTGGACGGGCCACAGGCATCAAACCACCAACCTGAAGAGAGAATAAGCACAAGAAAACATAAAATATTACTTCGTACAAAAAATACTGATGACTGTTTTGTCAAGGTGTTGAGAAGGTCACCTCAGTCATAAGTTTTATCCTTGGCAAAGGTTGAAAGTTTCCCATGGCCTCTCCCACAGCTCCATGGCAGTGGATCAGACACCATTTCACTGCTATCTGCTCAATGTGTTACTGTCACTGGGTTCACTGGCATGCCAGTACCTGTTGCTGAACACATTCGGTACCTCTTTCTATTTAAAGCAAAGAGTGCATGGGCTCCAGTGTTGTGAATGGCATGGGAAACTTTTATTCTACTCTCAAGGTGACACATTTCATCATTTCCATCTGTTATTTAGAGAAAAGGTACATGCGCTTTGACTTACAGGATGGTTCTTTTATCATTTAACCCACACATTAGTGTTGCGTCTCTTTTACAATTTATTTTAACGTTGTATTGCTAGTTTACAAGGTTCTGAATGGTTTAACACCTCAATACTTAGTCAGCAATCTCTCTCTATACTTCCACTCCATTGCCTTAGGTGGAAGACTGTAGCATTAAATGTACCAAGAGTTAAGATACAGAAGTACGGAGAGGCTGTCTTATTCTGGACCAAATATTCACCATGCATATACCTTAAGACTTACATTTTAACCCTGCTTTTAAGCAGTGTGTGTCCTTAATTTTGTTGAATCTTACTCAAAATCCCTTTCTATTCAGTCTCAAATTTGATTCCTATTATTATCTCTGCCAGTGTGTGAATGTTACAGTATATTTGTTCGCAGCTAATCTCACATTCTCCTCGACCCATCGGCCTAATAATTCTTGTGCAACCTCAAGGACCTCTCGTGATGATGGTGATTCACAGTTTTTGAAAAACCTTCACAAACCTTTTTCATTGACAGCTCTGTTCTGTATTGACTGCTGACTCCTCATTCCTCTTTAACATCCATTAGGGGTCACAACTCATTAACAACAACTGCTAGGTTAAAAACAAGGCTTAGGTATTCTGTTGCAGGCCACATTTTGCCCTTTGTCATGACTCAACATCTGACATCTAAAGAAAAGTTTGGTCTCTTCTTAAACCGAAGCACTTGCATATTAATTATGCACCTAATGAGTTATGATCCACTAAGTTTACAGTTAAGAGAGAACATAACATTAATTCCATCCTGGTAATCTGTCAAGTCTTCTATCTGAACTTGTAAACACACCCTCACTGATACAGTCAGATATAGAACATATGTGAGGAATGGCATGTGTCAGTCACACAGTGACAAATGGCAGCTCCTCTCCTCCCTGCTGTCAGACCTGAATACCACCACGGCCTGCAATACTGTATGACATTTCACAAGACCTGTCAGTGATCAGGAGCGATGTTTTGCCCTTGTAGCTGGCCTGCATCACACATATGAATTTCACATTGATTGCTGTGTTGCCATAAGACACGTACACGACCTAGCCTGGAAAGTGTTGGACACCTCCTTACATTTCCGCTGCTGCATATAATTCCAGGATGCCGGCGCCAGTGGGAATCGAATATAAAATTGCACTTGCTCGGCTGTTTGCAGATGGACCAAAGCTGTGAAAGGTTAAAGCTGCTAGAGTCAATATTTTAAAGTTAAACGTGGATTGAATGATTATGTGTAAAATGAAAGGAATCGCTTAAATTCACTGGTAAACTATCACCTGACTCAGCAGTTTCTCTCAGCTCTATGGGGCATTTTAGCATCTTTTTGTTCATTGCTTTAATTTTAGTGCCAGCAACTTTACCATTATGGTTCATTCTTACCCACTTATCATGTCCACGTTGACCAGTTTCCAGCCACAGCAGCTGCTGGTTGTTTTCAGGTAATAAGCTCTAAAAAACCCTGCTGTGCACCATCTACTCTGACTCACTGCGTCTATGTTTTCAAAGTCCCCAGGAAACAACAAAAAACCTTCAAGCTGCAACCAACACGCTGAAAATGGCAAATTAGTGCCTACAATGCCAACAAACTAACAGCTGTTACTAGTGATGTAGTCATTTTACTGCCAGAACTCACCTCCCGATGTGCAAATGTTCCACCAAAACAAATTCTCCCTCGACACTATTTCGCAGCAGCACCATCGCTGCATCCTGGGCTCAGTGCCGTGCAAGACGTTTGTGATTGGTTTAAAGAAATGCAAACAAGGCAGGGCGTTTTTTCCACTACAGCAGAATGATCAGCTGCGAATGCACATTGAGGACGTATTGAGATTGAATCAGGCCTAATTCAGAGGTGGTCAAGACTACATATGACCTGCTATCTTTCACCGGACACCAGATTTTAGTTCTTATTTTCTTATGACACCAGCCTAATGAGCAGGAACTGCTAGATGTAGCAGTTTACTTGTAGTACTTTATTTAGTTCTTTCATGCAGTATAGCAATGATTCTGCTGAAATGAAGACTGACATGTGATGTGCATTGTTTTTGGGAATATCAGTCATGACATACAGCCTCTAGCTGTGTATGATTCAACTTTTTTCTCACGGTCTAGTGTTCAAAAAGAAAGCAAAAATTGCAGAAAAAAAGCATAGCAAATTGCAATACTTAAGAATTGCATTATATATCAAATAGGCATGCAAGTAGACAAGTGTATTGCCCTAGCTCTACTAAATCCAACACACTGGCCTTATAAATGGGGAAAATAAAAGCCACTTAATCACAAAAATGAGGCCGTAATTTACACTACATAGACGGGAAATGAATGAAAAGATAAAAAAACTAATAATGTCCTGTAGTGTTTGGAAATAGCGTGTCACAAAGTGTGAGTTGTGCAGCCTGCTGTTTTATTTTATTGAGACAGTGTTTTCCTGTCAAACCACGCAGCAGAATACAGCAAATGTGTCCTACTTGCCATCCCTCACTTGTTGATGAACCGCAGACCACACAACCGCCGTCACACACATAAACATCCAGCGTGCACAGCAGCAATCCTTTGGGATTTATGATCAGTATACGTTCTGTTTCCAGGCCAGAGGTTTTTACTGACTTGTAAAAACAGTGGGGGTATCTTCTCCTGAAAAAAAGTCTAAGCTGGAGCAGTTTGTTCTCATGATAGAGGGATACCCCCTACCTCCTGCTGTCAGTGCCTTATCCCTACTGTATGTTCTGGTGCAAGATAAATATATACATTACAGTACGTGTGTCCACATCATATCCTCCTCCGTGTTCTTCACACTGCACGCTGTAGCTGTCCTCATAAATGTAGCAGAGAGGTATTTTCCTCTTGTATATTCCAGACACTTACATCATTTGATGTCAGACCTGCTCTTGTAAATGCAGGAAATAAATCAAATGATATACAGTATATACTGTCACGAGCACCGTGCTGGGTTTGAACCAGCCTCCACTCAGGCTACACTCACAGAAATAAGGGTTCAATGAGTGTTCTTCTTGAAAGGCTCAGGTTCTATCCAGAACCACTTGCTTCTGAAGAACCCTCTTTTGAAGAAAGGGTTCTTTGTGAGATTAAGGATTCCATTAAGAACCTCTTTCAAACCTCTTTCCAAATAACCCTTTTTGGAAGAAAAAGTTCTTCAAGGACTGTTTGAAGCCTTGGAGAACTCTTTCATCAAGGGTTCTTGGTACCATAATTTAAGACTTCAAGGTAGCACCCCCTGCCTGGGTTCTAGAAAAAACCCTTAAAATATAGAAAGGGTCTCTGTAGAACCGCCTGGCTGGGTTTTAGACAAAACCCATGAAATATAAAAGGTTTCTTGGAAGAACACCCTAGGTTAGTTCTAGATGAAACCCTTGGAATAGAAAACAACGGTAGAACCTCGAGGATGGGTCTTCAAGGATTGTTGAAATCCTTGGAGAACTCTTTTATCAAAGGTTATTTGTACCATAATATAAAATAATTCTAGTTAGAGGCCCCTGGGCAGGTTCCAGATCAAAACTTTGGAAAATAAAAGGGTTCTCGGCCAAACCCTCTGGGCGGGTTCTAGATGAAACCCTTGACATATAAAATAATTCATGGTAGAGCCCTTCTGGCTGGGTTATAGATGAAACTCTTGGAATACAAAAAGGTTCTCTGTAGAACCTCCAAATTGGGTTCTAGATAAAATCCTTGGAATATAAAAAGGTTCTCAGTAGAACTGCCAGGGCGGGTTCTTGTTAGCACCCTAAGAAGTTAGAAAGATTCTGGGTGGAACCTTGAGAGAGGGTTCTGGGTGGAAACATTGCATCCTTGTAGGGTTCTCCTTCAGATACTATTATTTGGGGTTCTAGGTGACAGATGTAGTTCACAGATGGCTCTTGGTATAACCCTTTACGCTGGGTTTTAGGTATAACTCTCTGAAAGGGTTCAGAGTGGAATCTTTATCAAAAGGTCTACCAGGAATGAAAAAGGGTTCTCCTATGGAAATAAGTGGAAGAACCCTTTATGGTTCTAATTAGCACCTTTATTTTTCAGAGTGTGGTCATGCCTCTCCTCTCTGGCTGGTGCGGGCAGGCCACGAATCAAGAAGAAAAGGGGTGCTGATCAGCGATCAGATGCCAGTTCCCTTTAACCCGCTGAATTCACGATGACCTAAGAGGTAATGCTGATCTTAAAACTGCACTTAGAAATGCTTGATTAGAACCAGGTCAGGATAGAGCTGCCATGAGGTGACAGCGAGGGTCACCGGGCTCCACTTACACAGCAGGAGAAGCAGAGTCATTTTAAATCTCTCTGACACTTGGTGCCGCGCCCAGGGACTTTTACAATGAGCTCGTTTCCAACCACAGTGCAACTGGGAGGGGATGCAGAATACAGCCAAGTAGGTGCAGAAAGATGTATAAGTGGCCACGTTAGCCTATTGCATGTCTCGCAAAGAGCAGGTTGTGATCATAATGACCTGAACTAATGAATGGGCAATAAACATTGTGGGGTTGGTCATCAAGCCAGTCAGAGAAAATGGGTTTGGGGATGGTTACATCATACCGTTGTTTTCTCATAAAGGCAATTCTGTGTTGTATTGCTGGTGCCACATAGCCACAAATGTGTTGTTTTACCCATGATTTCTATTGGCAATAATCACATTGTACCTCCAACGTTAATTGCTGATCAGGCAGGTTTAACATAAATCTTCAGGTTGGCTAAATTTATATGTAAACTGAGGAAAATGAATCCAAACGTTTAAATTATTAAAGCTGCTTTAATTGGTATATTTTATATTAACAGTGGATGAGATGACTACATGTAGTGTTAAAGCTGTTGTTTGTTGCGACACACCCACAGAGAATATGAACTGACTTTTAACCTCTTTTAGATCGTTCTTTATGTTTAACAGCCTGTAATTTGCTTTTCTCATTTGTGTTGATTTGTGCACAAAACTAAACTAAATTGTTTAGATAATCTGGCTAAACTGTTGGATGTAACCCCTTTGTAATTGCCAACATTTTGATTTTTTGTCAGTAACTTTAAATGATTAAAATTACATTAATATTTATTTTATAACCAGTTACATGTAAGTAATTACTCTGTGGCACTGATAGTATCTTATTAGACATTTGTGTGGAATTTTTGTCAAAATTAACACATGAATTGTTGAGTTATGGCCTAAAACATGTTTTGTGAGGTCACAGTCACCTTGACCTTTGACCTCCAAAATCCAATCAGTCTATCCTTTAATTCAAGTGGACGTTTGTACCTGCAAACATTCCTGAGATATTGTTTTCACAAGAATGGATTTACCAAAAAACACAATGCCTGCGGCCACGGCTGTCACCCCAGACAGGAGACATAAAAAAGGGGTTTTCAAGATTTTTCAAAAATTGAAAATCACAGAGGTCCTTCAGCAAAGTGTCATGTACAGTGTTGTGCACAAAACAAGCCTTATGGGTGCAGTAGATGTGAGATTAACTGCATACAAGTGGCAGGTCCGTTAGTTGCCCCCACACACATAAAAGCAATCGCATGATCCCCTCCAGGCAAGTAGTAATAAACAAGAATCATTCCTACACCAGGAGGTAATGGTGACATATGTTTCCTGTTTTGCCATGAATGTGTGATTATCCTCACTGTAATGTACTTACCACCAGTGAGCATGAGGGCACACTTGCACATGCAGTTGTCATTGTCCATGTCCTTGGTGCTGAAGTCTGCTCCGTGGATTACTAGACTGCTCTGTCTGCCTGCGGTCCCACTGTGGCTTTTCAGGAACAGCCTGAAACACATCAAGAGGAGGAAGAGGAGGAGGAGGGAGTCAGGACATGGAAACACATTAGGAGGAGGAAGGAGGGAGAGGAGTATGGTGGAGTGAGCAGTGTAAGCAATAAAGACAGCAAGAAGACATAACACGCTGCAAGAAACGTCTCCCGAGAGATATTTATTTTTTGTTGTGATTGAGTACATGTAGAACACCTGGAACAACATTAACAGGACAGAGAGAATATAAAATAAAGAGGAGAAGAAAGCGAGAGCATATGAAAGAAATACAGATGGAAAACGAGAGACTGGGTGAAGAAAGAGTGTAAGGAATGTCTAGGAATCACATTTCCATCTGCAGGGCCACAGTACGTTAATTTACACCACCACAACAGACTAAATCATTAAATACTAACAGCTATACACAGTAGAAGAGCAATAAGCAATCTATTTAACCTAACATCCATCTGGTGCTGGACAGGTATTTCCCCTTGTCTTCTTGTTTTTAAATATATGTTTCTCTTTTCATGATGTTACATTTCATTCATGAAACCACACGCACTACTGCATTTCTGCTGCCAGTCCGTGTTTATTTTATGCCCAGTTTTAAGGATTTTATTTTTGAAAACCTTGCCAGGAGGCTGCAGACATGCAATAACTGCAGAGCGCATGCTGTGCAGAATCTACAAGATATTAATCCTCTCAGCGGCCGCTGAATGTGCAACAACAATGAAACATTCCCAGTCTTTTGCCGCCCCTTGTACCAACTTTTTTTTGGGGAACGTGTTGCTGGAATCATTCAGAATGAGTGTACATTTACAAAAGGCAATAAAGTTTATCAGTTTGAACATTAAATGTTTTGTCCTTGTGTCATACTCAGTCAAATACAAGTCTAAAGGGATTTGCAAATCCTTACATTCTGTTTTTATTTACATTTCACACAGAGTCATGACTTTTTTGGGGGGGCTTCGGGGTTGTACAATAAAATAATTACAAGCCATTACTCTGAAAATGTATATCATAGATTAAACTCATGCGACAGAAATGTGGATGCAGCTGTAGATGTCTGGATATACTGAATAAAGATGCTGTGATCAGCTGAACAGCTGCTGAGCATCACATGGTAATTATCCATCTAATATATTGTAAGAGATGACGAGATAGCGACTATTAGAATTTCTTGCCATCTTTTTAGTCTGAGGATTATTACAACACAAAAAAAGCACATCTATGGGAGTGATAAGCTGTCACTCCCAAGCTGAATTCCTTCACACACTCAGCGCTCAACACACACATTGAAAACTAATATGCAGCTTGGACGCGGATTCCTTCAGGGTGTGTCCCACTGTGAACTCACTCGTGGTGTGAATGGGAATTGCCGCATGCGGATCTGACAATTCCTTCATCCTTCTGACAGCACTACCATTACCATCAGAGCGCGCCTCTCCCTGATCTGCTGCATCAAACGCTCTTTCTCTCTTCACGACTTTGTTTCTCTCACGCTCGCCCCGTTTCACTTTCTCCCAAAAGAAGACACCGCGCACCATGCCAACGAGGTCTCTGTTATTAAGTATGGTTCACTCTCACTGAAAGCAATTTCCTGAGTTCATTTCTGAACAACAGGGGACCATGGGCGTGTAGTGAACCTTGCACCCATTTTGGGTTTTCCGATGAGAAAGTAACAAATACAAAAACACGATTTTATGCTCTCAGGACATGTTGAACACCTCCCGTCTTGGTGAAGCTTGTACCTCTGAGGCATCAGGCTGAATACCTCAAAGAAAGAGAGACTGGTCAACTCCCCAGGAAAGAAAGTCATTTAACGTGAAAGACTTCTGTATTTGGACAGCTGTGTAAATGGCTGCAGTGCGGTTGTAGCCACAGCGGGGAATTCCCAAAGCCACTAAACCAATAGGTGCAATCCTCCGATGTAAGGGTGAGTCATGTGTCTAATCAGTGGCACCAAATGACCGCTGGACATGGCAAGTTTAGATAAGAACCTTCGAGTTCATTAGAAGAACTGCGTGTGTGTATAAGTGTGCAGGTTCCTGTTAACAATACGTCATCTGTGACACACGCTCAAGTACTAATGTCTGCGAGGCAACAGATGTCTTTGGGGATATTTTCCACACTCTTAGAAATTAGTTAGTTCCAAAAGGGTTCTTCCTGAAGGGCATTAGCATTGTTAGTCTACCCAGAACCATTTGCTTCTGAAGAACCCTTTTTTTTTCTAGAAAGGGTTTGTTAAAGGTTCTTTGTAAGACTGAGGCTTTTCCAAAGAACCCTTTTTGAAAAAAAAGTCCTTCAAAGATTGTTGAGATCTTTGAAGAACTCTTTCATTAAGGGTTCTTTGTATCGTAATGGAGGGTTCTAGAAAAAACCCTCTGAATATGAAAAGGTTTTCGATAGAACCCCTTGGAATATAAAGGGGTTATTGGTAGAACCCCATGGGTGTATTCTAGAAAAAAAAAACCTTGGAATTAAAAAAAAAAAAAAAGTTTTTGGTATAACCCTCAGATTTGGATCTTCATAAAACTGTTGGAATAAAAAACAGTTCTCAGTAGAACCACCTGTGTGTGTTCTAGACAAATCCCTTAGAATATATAAGGGTTCTCAGTAGAACACCATGAGCATGTTTTAGATTAAACCTCCTTGGGTGGGTTCTAGATAAAAAACGTTGGATTATAAAAGTGTACTTGGTAGAACCCCCTGGTTGGATTCTAAATAGAACACTTAGAATATAAAAAGGTTCTCGGTAGAACCCCCAGAGTGTGTTTGTAATAAAAACCCTTCAAATCCAAAATATAACTAAGATTTTCGTAGAACCCCCTGGGTGAGTTACAGATAGAACCCCTTGGAATATAAAGGGGTTCTTGTTAGAACGCCAGATAAAACCCTTGAAATATAAAAACGTTCTCAGTAGAACCCCCTCGCTGGGTCATTTTTAGCACCATTAGAAGGTTCATTACACATTATAAGGGTTCTCTGTAGAACCCCTCATTGGGGTTTCTGGGTGAAGCCTTTCACAGATGGTTCTAGGTATAACCATTATGGGTAGAACTCTCGGATAGGGTTTTGAGTGGAACCTTCATAAAAGTGTTCTCCTGTGGGGACAAGCCGAAGAACCATTTATGGTTCTAGCTGGCATCGTTATTTCTAAGAGTGCAGTTAAGAGGAAACTCGTATCCCAAAGCAGTGCTTCACTTAAGGGAAGCATGACTTCTATCAGCTAATTCCTGATTCTTAAGTATAAAACATGCAGTGTCAAGGATGAGGTCTGCTACTGCTCTGATAAAGAACAGACTTCGCTGCACATCTACTCTCCATTTCCCAAAGCTCTTACGATATCTGTGGCGCTGACGAATCGCCAAGGCACGTCATCAAGAGGGATTTTCAACATGACACTTTGACAGGCTGCTTTAAATACTCTGCGGCTGTGTTTACCGGGTTCACTGCATATTTACCAGACCAACAATCCCCAACTCAACTGACATCTGCAGTTTTTTCCTGTCAGGAAACGTTATGCACTCAAATGATAAGTGGGATAATCCAAAAATGGGCCAAGTAATGAAGTCAAGAAGAAGAGATGCTCTTCCTGAGGCTTGTTTTCTGAGAATGAGACAGAAAAAGACATAAAGATTGACAGGGAGATGGCGTCCAATAATTCATGTTAATGAAATGTATCAGGGGACAGACATCTGCTCAGCCATGCAACTGGCAGTGCGTGGTAATCAGATTGTTCCTGTTAAAGCAACTTAGAGAAGTGATTGGTCAAGGCTCATTAGTAACCAAAACACTGAGCTGTGAGTGAATAATTTGGTTTTACTCAATGACACCTCTGGGGAGGGAGGTTGGTGTCCTGCCATCTAATTCTTCTAATATACACCGGGCATGCCGGATAGTTAGTGATCTTTCAACACAGTTAAAAAGTCAAAGAAGCAGCAGTGCATGTCATCATTAAGGAGTCATTTCACCCAAATTGCATAAAAACATATCTTTCGCATCACATTTATCCCTGGTGGTGTCTTGTCGTGCAGATAATTCTTAGCTTCATTTCCAAAGCTTTTGAGAGATCTGAGCTGAGATGTCGACCGATAACAAATACCACCCAAGTCAACTTAAACTTAAAGGTCACTGGAGTCATAAAAGACTGCTAACACAAGCTAGCCCCCCCTAACTCTGTTTAATGCACGGTTGTATTTTAAGGAGAACTGAACACAGCATCAGAGGTGGGCCTTGTTCATTCCTACGAAAGCTGCTCAGTGGTGCATGAAGCTAAACTGGCTAACTTCCAGTTTAGCCCTCCACTAACATGAATCGGGATAAAAAGATTCAATCATACGGCTCTACGGAAATTTGAGAATTTAATAGTTGTGGCTCCAGACAGATGTTTTTTCTTTTCTAGCCAAAAATGACTCTTTCAACGGTAATGTTTATGGACCCCTGGGCTAGCTTGCAAGCTAGCTTCTCTTTTCCTACTACAAACAGCGTGATGAGTCATCTCAATATTCAATGTTGTAAAGAGACAGACTGTTTAAATTAATGGTTGATAAAAGCAGAGAAGAAAATGTCATGGATATGATAGTGTCCAGTAAGTAGTGCACTGAGTCAGCATGTCTCCAGCTAGCTACCTTTTCCAGCTAGCCAACCTCTTAACATACCAATCGCTCCAAAAATGATTTTTGAAAATTAGAAAAATGTGCACAATGGCTGCCGTATCATTTTAGTTTATATTTTGAAGTGTCCAGGTCAACCAGGATAATACCCAGAACTTGCTTCAGTGAGTTCTATTGTGTATTGTGTATTGTAAATATTGTTTATCTTATGCATTTCGCATTGTTCTATACATTCTTGCATCTTTTGTGTGTTAATTGCTGTTTTATTCTATGCAGAGCCCTTTGAGGCATGCTTTGTGATATCCAGCTATAATTAACTTGACTTGTCTTCAGTAGAAAATTGTTCCCTGCTAAAACTGCTTACAGAAACAGACACTAATGACACTTAATCCTAAGTAACTGGGACATTGACAATGCTGTTGAGTTTTTCAAAGGTTTTAATCAAATGTGTTAATCAATACAAATGAAGTTTCATGCATCCATACTGTATTACTGGTGGCTGTGAATGTCTCCAATGGAGATAGATCAAGGACAAGTAAAAACAAAACTGTTTGCGTGACTAAATACCACTCAGGGTAGGGAGAGATTTTTTTTTTCTTTTTTGTGATTTGGGTGAACTGACGCCTCAAAGCTTTGATGCAGATTCAGTTTCAGTCATAATGAGTCTATGCTCTGGAGTATTACAGCTGCAAACTGTGTACGTGGGAAATGAGTTGTAGCGGGGTCAGGTGACGAATCAGATGACTGAGATATGTTTACTGAGAGCATGTCCAAGTAAAACTAGGTTACCAGGATTGACATTTTATCACACCGTATCTTAAAAACATTGTTATTAAACATTATTAAAACATTTACAGTGTTCTTACAAGGGCAATGAAGGCTTCACGCTTTTTTTTCTCTTCCCTTATCTACCATGTATATTACAAAAATAAACTTTTGAGTGGAAATATGCAAAAGATAAGAGTTCTGTTGGAACATCAGGCTCAGTATGTTTGAGCTCTTTTCTCTATAAAGCACTTCAAAAGTTGAGCAAACATAAATAAGTTGCACTTAATTCAAAGCAGAGAAGTGATCACAGAAGTCTCCTCGGAGCTGCTCCTCCCCTCTCCTTTTCCCCACAAACAGGAGAAGATGTGTTGGATTACAGCCTGGCAGGCTGGGTTTGGCGCGGGGCCTCCGATCTGCTAACATGTCGCAGTGTTTGCAGTCATACTTTTATCTGACACTTCCCATTTCACAACGCACTGTGTTACTCTGAGACGGGGATAATACTGTCATACAGGAACTTTATGAAAGAATTTCTCTGGAGAGGTTAGGGAAAGGCCGT
>JAJHUR010115837.1:0-24811 GCA_027495735.1 Lutjanus campechanus | reverse complement strand
CATCAGACTCTATAATTCTTATACTAATAGATGAGACTACTACAGACAAATGAATTTCCCCTTGGGGATTAATAAAGTATTTCTATTATATTCTATTCTATTCATACAAAGACAAGACTTGTTTGATCTACATAATAATTTTATGCAAAACGTTGCCTTAATCTTTTTAAGTAGATCATGAACAATATTTTTCAGTAAAATATAAAAGCAATCAAGTTATTACATTTTATGATACCTTTTGTATAATAATAAAAATAAATAAATAAATAAATTAATAATAAAAATGAACAGGGTTCAATATCTGTCACAGATTTTGAGCTATTGTGCACAAGAACAACAAAATTGTGTTTGGTGGTGGTGCTAAAGGAAAAGTCATAAAGTCACCAAAATTGACAAGGTTTATTGTTTATGGTCACAAAAAATCCTGACAATCTGCTGTGGAGCCAAGAAATGACAACAAAAATAAATGGACACAGCCATCCGTTGACTCCACCTGTCAACAGGGCAACACTCACCAGTCAAACATCAGGTATTAATATTTGTTCAAATGTAAAAAGACCTCTGCTCCCTCGATGGCCGGTCCTGTCTGCTTATCGAGACACGACAGGACAAGACACGACAGGACACGACACGTCACGACACGTCACGACACGACGCCCAGCGCCCCCTGTGTCCGGCTGGCGTCTGACGGGCAATAAAATCATTGTTAAATCATGCCAATCATAATGTACAGTGAACAGGTGGTTATTGTGAAATAAATCAGGACAGGATGATGCAGGGCCCTGCAGGATCTCTTACATCACAGTGTTTCCCAAACTTTGATTTTCAATCAAATTTTGAAAATTGGGATGTAAATTTAAGAAACTTCACAACCAAATCATTGTTTTCTGAACTTAAGCAACCTTTCTGTGGTGTTCTGGCAGATCCTTTAACATTTATCCGTGTACAGGACTGTTCAGAACTGTAACTGACCGTGTGCTGACGAGCATCTTTGAGATCTGAGATCAGCACAACTGACTGATCACCGCTTGTCTCCTGATTTGTTCATCAAACAAAGCATTTAATATTTGTAATATTTGTTTTGTGTTCTTTTTTTAAACATTTTATCCGTGGTCTCCATTCACTGCCATTGTACTGGATGAGGCTGCTACCCTGTTTCTCCTAAAACTCCAGGATTGTTTGGTGAACTAAAGACCTTCACTTATCATCACATCTGCATAGTGGTGAGTACATACTGAGTGGATGATTATCTAAGAGTGGAATATCACTTTAAATATTGGGCCTATCTCGTCCATGAACGCGATTTCTAGTTGTCAGATTTTCATTTGCAATGGGGGTTGTTTAAAAATGAAGACAAAAAACTCCCATGATCCTACGCTGCTTCACCATGACATCATTCTTTTTATGTAAGAGACCCTCACCAGAAAACAAATACATATTGTGTGTTTAAGGCCTGACCACATGAGTATCTGAAATGATGGAATTTCATGTCAAAATGAAATAAGTCTGATAGCATCGCTAAGATGACTGCAGATTGTGTCTTGACCCAAGTTCTCCCTTGTTCTCTCTCCTTGTCCCTCTCCAAAGTTCCAACTCATTTGATCTAGTTTCACACACACCTGTGCAAGAGAGACGACAGCGTTGATCCTAATTTTAACAGATGGTGAGGGGCAGTGGGACAAGCGGCACTAGAACAAACACTGCAAGACTGATTTGATGATGATCACCTGCTCTCTTTCTCTTGTCTTGTTCAGGTGATTTTCAGGTTCGTAGCCAAAAAACTTTCTGTGAAACAGATGTCTTATCAAAACCAAAACCTCCTCTATCAGTCTTTCAACAATTATTCTGTCAGATTTGATTATTTCTCCCTCGACTGTCCTTCAGTCTGTCTCACCTGCAGCTGCTTCAGCTGGTGGATTTCTGCATGTTATAAAATCCCTTTCAACAGCCTCCACAGAAGGTCTTGTTGTTTTTGGATACAGATAAAGTGAAAGATTATATAATAACCGCAGAGTTGCAGAACCTGAAACTCTCTTGGCTGCATCACATTCTGGTCTATTTTCTGCTCCTGCTGGTGCAGAAGTACAACAACATTGCAATCATTTTGTTTTTGTGATTTGTTTGCAATTTTATAGAAAGATCTGACTCATATGGAGTGGAACTGTTTGTGAAATTGCTGAAGATTGTGTTGGGAGTAATTTGGGGTTCAAGGTCTTTATATATTAATGTATTTCACTAAAGATGCCACTAGATGGCGTCAGACACTGAGCTGTATGACTTGATCTCTCCTCTGATTTCACCTAAACTGTAACAGAGCAGGAACTTGATCAAATCTCAGCTGGGACAAAAGGTCTCTAACAGTGAACCCATTGACACAGATGGACATATATGAAAAACAGGGAGTATCAACTGTAAAACTGTAAAAACAGCAAGAACCTGCACATTTCTGAAGCTCAATGCGTCTTTAAACTCTCCCCTCTGCACATTTCCATTCTGTTCATTATTTTCATCATTTTTATATTTGAGAGGAACCTGTTCTGATCAACACGCCAGATACATTTTGTCATTTTGTCACTGTGCTTCTCATACTGAAGCACAAGGTACCCTTTGACGTCTATATGAAGCGCTGCCAGAAAGCCTATTTAATATGTGATAAATGGTGTGAATTGGTTATAGCTTGGACAGGTTTGAGAGTTCTGAGAGTAGATTTATGGCCCTTATCAACCACTGTCTCTGTGTTCTTGAGCGTGGCACCTGTCTCCTGTTATTAATAAGAATTTAAAGGTAGAGTCAGCAGGATTTGTTCAAGCTGTTCATGAACACATCAAGATGTCAAATATTAGAGTTCTGGGTTGATTAAACATCCAAAGCACAGCAAAGCACTGAGAAAGGGCAGGTTCTCTGCAGATAGAGCCACCATCACACATTTCTAGTGGGTGAGTGAAAGGGATTACGTTTATATGAGCCTATACATTGATGCGGCAGATTATACCTTTAATAAAGGAAAACATTTTGAAAGGCAATTGCATATTTTGTGTTGTTATTGCAGCACAGGACTATTCCATCACATTTACATGTTCAGTTCAATAAATGATTTGTTGACTTCTTCATCTCCAAAATGGACTGAAATTCAGCTGCTCGTTACAGACAGATGTGGAGAGAATCTGTAATGAAGCTCTGTTCCCAGAATCCTCCTCTGTGGCCCAGACGTAACCTGGGCTCTTTTCTCTGTCTGACAGTCTAATCTAATCAGAGCTGCCGCAGAACAGCATGATGGGAGCAATCGTGTCTGTCTGTGTTGTTTCCTGTGCACAAGTTCATTCACACGGTACATCAGACGATCTGATAATCACGACCAGGCAGTGATTGGTCGGGCGGGTGGAGGTGAGAATCTAAGAAGGCTTTGAACATCTCTCTTAAGTCTCTTTTCATGTTCCTCACACAACTGTTTCTGTCTCTCAAGTACAAATGAGTGTTAAGTATGTCTGACAGGAGGGATGGTCTGAAAATGAGCTCCGTTATCCCCACCTTCCCAATGGTGAAGCACCTACTGCAATGCCACCACAGCTGCCAGATGCAACCAACAGAGATTTGCAAAGTTGCACTCCAATTTTGGCGATTTATTGCCACACAAACACTCCGTGCCAGATGCCCTCTTCAGCCTGTGAGAGAGCAATTTCAAAATACATGTACAAAGGTGGGGTTAATTAAAGATGACCTCAGCCATCACAACAAACACATCCCAACAGGGGGAACCAGAGTGAATCAGAATCAGTTCAGGCACACAATCTTTATGATTAAACAGAGAGTTCAGCACGTTGCATCCTGTACTTCTTATATAGATGTCTGCATGACTTGTTTTTAGCCTAGCAGTTGTCACCTCAGAGTCAGTATAAAACACAACATTCAATAAAATAGGTTTTTCAATGTTTTTGCAAAATTTGAATCACTGCCATAACAAGAGGTCCTTAAGCATGCGGCCATACATGTGCAAAAATAGGCTGAAAAATGCCATCCTAAAAGAATTTGTTTCAAAATGTTTTTTAAAGTGGATACAGATGTTGAGGATCTAATCTTTACAGGAAGTGCATTCCAGAGTTTGGGGCCCTTACATGAAGAGCCCGATCCCCTCTGCTCACAAAACTGGACCCGGGAGCAGCAAGAAGTTGCTGATGAGTGAGTGAAAAATAAAAACTGGCAAAAGAATTTTCAGTTGTTGAAATGTTTCAGACCTGGAGCAAAGTATTGAATAAAAAGATAAACACTGACATCTCTAGAACATGCAGACGCCACAGCAGTCACAGACAAAAGCAGATCAATACACATAAAATGTTCCATTAGTGTAGCTCTAATGTGAGTATTTCAGGCACATTTAATCTGTTTTATTGTGTCCAAACTTCTCCAGAGTGTGTTTGGATAGATTTGTCTGATTTAAAGTCATTTTCATCTGGAATTTTATGTGTCTAAGTGCTGATCGCTGCAAATGCACCACATTAATGCAGCTGTGAGGGAGGTCTGAAAGCTTGCATTCTAGCTCGTTCAATGTAAATACTTTGGATTGATGACAAAGCTTCATGGAAACCACCCCTTCCCCTTGTTCCTCTGCGTGTCCAGAACTAACATCCACCCGCTCGGCTCAGCATTTCCCATATTTCTGCAGCTGTCAGGAACTGTTTCAGCTCCAAGCTTCTGTTGCAGCTTGTCTGTGTGTGGTAAAGTTGTCTGTTCTACTACCTGTTAAACAGCATCACTCAGGAGGTCCGGTCGAATCTGTGAATGTATAACGATGAAGCAGTCGCTGTTTCTGGAAAAAAAAAAAAAATTTAGAAAACCAAATCTAACAGTCTGTGTCCTGCTGTAGTCCCCACAGCAGTGGATTCTAACCTCGAGCCACAGACCAACAGCCTACAACAGATTTGGCCTTAAGGAAACGATGGCATTTATCTCGGCTGTTTGTCGGCGCTGCATCTTTCTTCATCACTCTTCTGCACTGACTAGCTAACGTTAAAGAATGCAAACAATGTAAGGAGCCCTGGAGTGGCCATAGAGAGAATAAAAGGCAAAGTACTGGTCAAAAGTTTGGACGTTTCTCAAGAAAAGGTTCAGATTATTATACCAACAGTGTGCAAAGCTGTCATAGAAGCAAAAGGTGGCTAATGTGAAGAATCTAAAATATCAAAGGGCAAAAAACTTTTCCACATTTGTGGGTCAACAGGTGCACAGGAGAGGAACATGGGTCGACAATTAAAAGCATTTGCAATCAAAGATTTAATGAGAATGTTATTAATTCTTTGAGTGCAAGTGCAGAAGACAGTGTGCAAGAGTCTTTTTGCTTTTTTAGGATTCTAAAATACAAAATCTATTTTGCCTTGTTTTTTTGCTTACTACATAGTTCCATAATTCCATATTTTATAGCTTTGATGTCTCCAGTACAATCAATTTAATTGTGGGGCTCTTTCGGCAGCTGTGGTTAAGCTGGTTTGTCCACCAATCAGAAGATCGGCGGTTCCATCCACGGCTCCCTCGAGTCTGCATGTGAAAGTATGTAGTGTAAAGTGCTTTGAGAGGTCACAAGACAAGGAAAGAGGAATATAAATGCCAAAGTCCATTTTCCAAATGTTATCCTGATATTAAAATGAGTCATTTCATGAGGGATTGTGATGCTTTAAAGAAATTCATCCACCGTTTTTACAGTCGCTTCTTGCACAATCTAAGTTTATTGGAAAAGCCGCAGAGCATCGCGTAATGTTGTCATTTCACGGTTTGGTCACTGTGTCAAAATGGCTTCAAAGCCTGGCGCTCCTCCTGGGGGCTTGTGGCTGAGCAACCGGTTTACTTTCTTCTTCTACTTCTTCTTAAAGGGTTACTGGTGGTTGGCAAACACTTGGTTTTGTTTCCAGTTTGAGACCTTCACATCCTCTACTCTGTGTAATTAAGTAACGATCAACATCTTCTGACAGATCTGTGCTTTGTGTAGTTTATTTGTTCCAAACCAGTTGATGGAAACACAACTAATTCACATTCCCTCTTTTGTGCAACATTTCAAAGGTTTGCTTCAAATTTGCTAATTATTATAAAGCTAATTATTATGGCTGAGACATTTTCTCTCACTTCTCTGCAAATCACTCTGGTATTTCCTGATGAAATTTTCACTTTTTTTGTGTTTTTACAAATTTTCAACTTTCTGTGCAGCTGCACAGTCCAGTGTTAGTTGCCATCTCACAGTCCCTACAGAGATATTTTACTTGACTCCCAAAACTGACTGACAGGGCAAACTTGTCTGCATGTTGCACTGGGTTCGCTCTGAGAGTCCAAAAGCAGCCAAAAGCAAATTTTGAGGGGATTTCTTCACCATCTGCAGTTTTCGCTCCGTTGTTTCTCCAGGAGGGTCTTGACTTGAAGGAATGTGCTTTGATTATATCTACAGTTTATGTAAGCTACTCCTCAGTCAGATTTCACTTGATATTGCGTGACAGCTGTTGGGAAGTGTGATACAAAGTCAACTTTGGTGTCTGTTTGTGCAGCCGTGAACTGATGATTCTGGACATTTCTGCAGTGCTGATGCAGAGGTGAGGCTATACTGACAGTCGGTATAATAATGATGTTTTCTTAGCTGGAAACATACAGATGGGAGAGGAAAACCTGACTGGAGCACAACACCTTTCCCAGTGTTGGGTATCAAGGCCATAGCTACCAACACCGCAGACGCTGGCGTCATGTCCTCTAGTTTTTCTGGGAATTTAGGGAGTTTAAGGCCAGATATGTTCAACAAATGAAAAATATCACATGGTTGGTTGTTTTAATTTGATTGCTATGAAGGAAAACCGTTTTCCTGGATAAATCAAATATAAATTTAGTTAAAATATTTTTTAAAAATCTGGAAAATGAAGACTCTTTTTGGTGTCTGGTCCAGAGATTTTGGGGTTGTGTAGTGTCTGCTAGAGGGATCTCAAGGAACCCCTTAATTAAAACCTGGGGACCGATGAAAAATCTTGAAATGAGTTTTGTTTTTGAGTCTCACAAATTGCACAACATTTCGTACAGACATTTGCAGTTCCCAGAGGATGAATCCTAACGACTAGTGATGGGAAAAGCAGTTCTTTTCAATGTACTGAATCATTAAGATCTGGCTGAGTCTGTTTAGGAAGTAAAGCCCAGGGCACATGTGTGTTGCTCTGAAGGTTAGATAGAGTGTGAAGCAAGTTTTATTTTTATTTTCAGAAAGATGACGTGTCTTTAACTTTTTCCTCCATCATTTAGGAATGTTTTTGTTTTTGTAAATTAAATCAAGTCCTCAGGTAACTGTGGTTACATCCCTAAAATGTGTTTCAGTCTGTTTACTGTTCAGGACTTTATCTGCTGTTTGGTCCAGTAAATGAGGGTCCTGTCGGGCACAGATGAGGAGGGGCCAAACCCAACAATAGTGGGGCATCTCTGCCCAGAGAGCAACCAGGGACCTGAGAGAGGGGGACAGAGACAGAGAGACAATTCAGCAGTTTATCGGATGGACAGCTGCTGTATCTGTGGTTTAAAACAAAAGAGACAAGATAATCATCCGACAGGAGGCCTCGATCCTCAGCACAGTCAGCACGGACAGGAAGGTATGTAATCTTTATCATAAAACTGTTTTATCCTTTTTATTTCTTTGTGTTGATTTTTTTTTAAATCAAACCATGAACAGCAGATTTGGTCACAATTAATATCACAGGCCCTGTAGGTCTTTAAATATCTATTCCTAAAAAATACTCATGTCAGTTTTTCCATGGTTGCTTTTAAATTTTTATTCCTGCCACTTCTTGGTTACATAATCTTTTATTGGAGGATTTGCATGATGTTCTGGTAACATTGGTGATCTCTCTGTGTGAAGCTCAAGGGGATTTATATTTGATGAAAGACCAGGTGAAAAACAATGAATTAAATGCTAAATTAATCAAAAGAATCACAAATAAATGTCTCTGCTTGTAATTGGCTGCTTGAAACTTGTAAAAAAAACACCATCAAATATCCAATATCATGCAAACTTCAGCTCAGAGACACAGGGTGAAGGGTCACTGTGGTTTCAGGAATTCCCTCCAGACTGATAGTTCGATAGCTATCAATCAAACCAATCAACCTCTGAGCCTCCTGTCATGCTCACATCATACAGTATGGATCTGTTCTAACATAACTTCCCGGATTCATATACTCAGCTTGACAAATGCAACACTATTCAAGTGTGGCTAAAACTGCCCCCCTTCATCTGTCAAAATAAAAGTAGTTCGGACAGATGGGTGGACAGACGGGCTTAATGACTAAACTGTGAAAATAAAATGTAAAAGTCAGCTCATCGCTGCTGCAGCAGCAGTGAAATGTCTGAGCGCTGGTGTTAATAAAACCATAAAATCACATCTGGAAACTGCAGCAGTGAGACCGCAGCCTGAAAATAAACCACACATGAACATAATCAAGACTCCACTAAAACCTGGAAATGAACCAGATCTGATCAGAGTGTGTGAGAGTGATGGAGGATAAAGGCCTCAGTATAGCTTCAAATTTATTAGTTTGTTTGCTGATGATCCAATAAGCACTTTGTTTGAAGCCAGCTGACACCTAAACTGAGCTGAAACTGAAACTACATTTTGTGTGTTTGTATCGTAGATGCTTGTGTTTGATACAAACTCTCACTCTTCGTGTTTTTGGAGTGGATCGACGGGTCAAACAGGAGACTGGGGCTTGGTTCCTGTGTGAGACCCATTGTTGGAATAGTTGTTTTAACCCAAGTTGTTTCCTAAACCGAACCAAAGTCTTTTGTGCAGAATCCTAACCAAATTGCTTTATTTTCAAAGTGTAACCAGATGTTGCATATTTATTATTGCCAACTTGACCACGGAATGAGAATGATGGTTCTGCATTAGTTTGAAAATCATGCTGAGCGTCACAAAAAAAAAGGAAAAATCCAGTCCATGTACATAAATCTACATCATTTACATAACAATTTCATGACTGTGTTGGATATTTTTGCTATTTTCAAAGGGATAGTTCAACCACAAATTAAAATTCAGTCATTATCTAGTCCTCCTCATGCTGGTTGAAGGTTGGGTTTAGGTTTTTTAATCCACCAAACACTGCTGGAGCTTCACAGGAAAACAGTGTTACAGAATCTCTCAAACACTGTCAGTGAATGGTGATGCTTCCATACTGCTCATCTGGTGTAATCCAAGTGTCCTAGAGCCCCAACATGTTCTTCACTTGCACACACACAGTCACATGACACATACTCAGTTCAGACGGTGTGCATGCACACGTGAATGGATCTACATTGAGGCTAAAAACATGGTGTAAATGACATCTTTCAAGTCAACTTGGCATGTTGGGGCTTTAGGAGACTTACTTACACACTCGTGAATAAAACCCAAATGTAATGCCTCCTCAGGTTCTTGGCTAGTGTTTTTATTCTGCACTAAAGTTCAAAGATCTATGGAGACCTCAAAGGGGACTCGAGTCCGGCCAGGTCCAAGTTGAAGTCGGTCTGATCAGGTCCTGTGGTATCAGGTCTCAGGTTTGTGTCAATATACCTCATACCAAACTAGATCTGATCACAGTCATCATCATCATCATCAGAGAGATATGTTTTTTCCTGGGGCAGACTGAGTTTATAAACAGTAAAGTCCAGAAAAATGACGTGTCCTGCTGCTGTTTTCCACCGCGGACGCTCATTAACTGGTGGAGCATCATGTCAGTGTTGCTGTTCTCTCTGTTTGGGTCAGTTCAGCTCTACCACAGTTTGGATCAGGTCTCATTATCGTCAAACCAGTTCTGACAGTCTCTGGGTTCAGAACAGGTTTATTTTTTTCATGGGTCTGTTGTAGATCAGGTCAATGAAGACTTCTCGTCTGGAGAACAATCTGTTCAATCAGGCCTTAATTACACAAACACACAGGCTGGTCTTGTAGACACATTTGTAACTGCACACACACATAATCTATGGACATGTTGGATGTCAAATCAACAGTCTGACTCAGACTTTCTGTGGTTTTAAAGCCCCCCAACACACACACACACACACACACACACACACACACACACACACACAGAGTCCATAATGTGTGGTGTTGCTGTACGACAGTCACTCTGTCTCTGGTTGTTGGACATTAACGTTGGATCATTAACTGCTAATTCAAGGCTCGCTTCATATTTTCCAGATTACACTGTACAAGCTGGTCAGGAATCAAACACACAAGCTCAGACCCATCCAGACCAGTCTGAGACCCACAAATACAACATCACCACATCTGCACACATCGCTGCCAAAACAACACAGATAAAATCCATTTAACGCAAGCTCGATAGCGTGGAGAGCATTTCCCACTCTTTATTAACTCGGCTGAAAGAAATTATCTATGATCCCGGGAACAAAATGCCAAGGACAGTAAAGACAAACAGAAAGAAGGCCAGAAAACTACCGTGACTGACTACTGTTAGCATGAGAGCGGCTTGTGTCAGAAACCTCATTAGCTCAGTTCAGGATGTATTTGACTTGTGTCTCATTTGAGGTTAAATAAAGTGGTGCAGCACAGCTAACAAGCTTCAACAGCTTCAACAGTTTAGACTCTCTGGCTCTCGGTTCTGTCAAGGGGGGCTACTCATTGTTGTAACAGACAGACAAATGCCATCACTTCCAAAATACACACTTTCTCTACAGTTATGTTATGTTGTGTCTAAAGATGTGTGGTAAACACCAGCAATACCATTTTAACCTCTTTATCCAAGGCGCTTGGGAGTTTATGCTATTGTCGCATCTGCTTTCACTAAGCAATCAGTTCCACAAGACATGAGAGAGGCTGATTATGCTCGTTCAGGGACACCCTGATATACACTGTTCAGCAAGATAATACGGTAGCTAGCATGGCGGTCTGCCATTACAACTAGTACCGTAACAACGGCAAATCAGGCTCACCAGTTATCCAAAGCTCTGAGCTGTTATACCTCCAGGCATCCTTCCTTATTTTGATGTCAAAATAGGAAGAACTTGACGGGTTGTACAGGTCCAGGTATCCCTGAATGAGTGTAATTAGCTGCTATTCCATTTTAAGTTTGCCTGACCTTTCAACTGGACATCCTTGGATGAAGCAAGTCTTGTGGAGCTGAGTTTGCAAGGAGAGTGTGTATGTTGTGTGTGTATGTGTATGTCTAACAGATTTACTTTTCATCTGTTAGTGAATGCCCTGATTACATCTGAATGAGCTGATTTTTTAAAGAGCTATGCATAAGTAAGCAATTTTAACACGGTATTTGAACTTATTTTGCAAAAACAATGATATCAGACATGATGTATTACTTCTTGCAGAGCATTTTATATTGTTTTGAAGGGAAGTGGACTTTAAATACCGGTCTAAGCAGCAGTTAACCAAATTTGAGTTTGTGCTGGTATTCAGTCATAAACCAAAGTAATGAACAAAATTTTGAACCAATGATGGTGCTGGACGGAAAGGAAACGGATCACTAAAGTTAACCTCTAAAGACCATGAATGTCTGAACCAAATTTAATGGAATTCCATCCAGTGGTCATAGTTGTTGAGATATTTCAGCGGTGCACCAACATTGCCATCCTGAGAGTCGTGTCAGAAGCATGGCTAAAAGTCACGAGGGGTAGCTCACACTGACAGTTTACCCTGTCCGCATCTGGATCCAATTAGTTGAGTTCAGCTGCTTTTTTACCATTTTGTGGAGTCTGTCTAAGACGACGCATCAAATTGAGTCTCCTATGTCAGTTTGCACTCAGACTTTGTGTTTGGGGGGTCTTTCTTGTGGTCTGGAGTAGCGGTGTTTCCAGAGGTTCTGGGTCTTTCGTGGGTTGGAGGACAGCCTGAGTGGCTTCACCGCATTCTGTTTGTCTTGGAATTAGCATCATCAGAAAAACCATCCAGCCGGGAGGATTATGAAACTGCAAACAGCCTGAAGAAGTGCCTTCCTAAGCTGAGCCGGACATGAGGAAACTTTTTGATAAATTACAGCCTTCTTAAAATGTTGTAAAGGAAGCATTTTGACAATTTATTTGTGACTATAACTCTGAATCCTCTGTCTTCCACTATCTTCTCCCCCAGCTCTCCACTCACTGATCCACATCAAAGATTACTGCGATCGTAAAGTTCTTGTTCCATTTAAGTCATCAGAGAACATCAGCACCAGGCCAGCGCCTCCTAAAATGAATGAAAAGTTGAAATGATCGGAGAAGCCTCAGCCCACCGGCGGTTTCCTGCTCCCTGCTCTGGTTACAATCCCGCAAAGAGAATGATGGGAGATTTTCCGTTGCGTCCTTGGAAGCAGCCGCAGTGGCCATGTTTCCCAAGAGCTGGGTCACAATGTCTTTTCCCCCCCGACTTTGGAAAAACTGAAATATGAATTACTTGCATATGAGGGGGCGCCAAGAGCAATTAGATGGGGATGGTGTGTGGGGCTCTTACATAAAGAGCTGGAGGGAAGAACTTCAGAAGAATGGCAGAGAAGAAATAAAAGGGAGAGAGACAAAGAGACTAAACAATGTGTTTGAGTAGATACAGAATGTTTCTGTAAGCTTTGAGGTTGTAGTAAATAAATGTACAGATTTCATTTATGAAATTATAGGAGCAATATGTAGCAACTGGGCACGCAAAAATCATTACAGCAGACCACATAGCGACTTGGAGCCATAGGCTGTATACAGTATTAAATTGGCTGAAATCCTTTTTAAATTACAATCTACGGTTGAAGCGAGTTGTTTCCCCTTCCACCCCCTCGTCCCCAGACACAGGGAAGCTCAGGCAGGCTGCAGGAAAACTGCAGGAGCTCAAGACGTGCGCAACATCATAAATTGGTAATAACAAGCGAGGATGCATCCTACACTAAGAGGCGATTGGCTGTTATTAACTGTCAGTTGTCTGTCAGTGTAAAGTTCAGCCTGTTATCCTGAAAACAAAAGGCCACTGCTCTGAAAATACAAACTCTGTACTTTGAGTTAAGTGCCTGCCAAACTCCATTAACATTTTGCTCAATTTAACAGTTATAAATATCTACACCTTCCACAACATTATTAGTGATTTGTTATGACTCATACATAGACAATTACTAATTTGGCAGTCATTTGAACTCTAATTAACATAAAACAAACAAAATCAGTTATTTTGACGGGGAATATAAATTTCAAAGGGCAACACCATGGCTGTGGCATTGTTTTCAGATTAGTGAGTATTTCAACTTAATGTTTCCTTGATCTCTGATGACATATTATGGTCTTTTTAGGATTTATTACTGTAAATATCTTAAAGAATTCTCCTTTAGGAAATTGAGAAATAACTTTATTTTGAAACTCTTCAATGCATCCTGTTGTTAGTGTGTCACCTCCTTTTGTTTGAATCTAAAAACTATGCGATGGTCAACAAAAAACTAGTTGCCACAGACGGAGATAGACCAACTTCTAACTTCATTTGACGTTTTGGAATGGCTCAAAGGCCACTAAGTCGAGGATTTGTTGTTAACATGGCATTACATTTGATGAAGAGTGCATTATGGCTTGCTCTGAACTTGAAGCTCCAAGTTGAGGACCTGGGACTTGATTTGGGACTTGAGTCCAAAAACATCAGACTTATTTGTTATTTGCAAAATGCAGAATGACTTGGTCCAACCTCTGATACCATCCACATTCCGAGTTTCTTCACTACCAGAACAGCTGAGAAGTGCACATTTGTCTCATAAAACCTTAACAGCTACGTGTTAAAATCATGACAGGGAAAAAAAAACGAGTCTCTGAGTTACTGGTTAGAGTTTTATTGGGTGTTAAGTGATGAAAACTACAGAAGAGGAGAGATCGTATCCTGATTGAGCTCCCTGTCCACATTGTCTCTGCTGCTTTGGGATTTGAACCTTTTCTCCGCAGTCCTGCTCCCTCTCAGAACAGGGGAGCTTTGTGTTTTGTCTTGTTGTGGAATTTGGAGCGTTCACTTCAGTGATCATCACTCATGTGTCCTACCTGATTATCTCTGCTCACTGAAGCTCATAATGTGTTTATTTTCTCTCCAAACATGTCAATTCTCTCCTCCTGCCTTTGTAGGACCACTAATTGCTTCATGAGGGACCAGGGGCCATGGCGCTGATGGAGCTCCGTCTCCTGGTACTGGCCTTGTGGGTTGGCGTTGGAGTTGAGCTCCAAGTTCGGGGTGACCAGATGAAGCCGGCCCGGGCACCTCTTATTCCTCATCGGCCTTTTGTTGTAGTGTGGAACGCTCCTACAGAGTCCTGCCGCCTCCGATTCAAGGTGGACCTGGATCTCAGCGTTTTCGACATCGTAGCAAACCTCAATGAAACCTTAAGTGGACCAAATGTCACCATATTCTACCACAGCCACTTAGGATACTACCCATACTACTCCAACTCTGGGCTGCCTATCAATGGTGGACTGCCGCAAAACCAGAGCATCTCCAAACACCTGAGCAAGGCCCGGGCCGACATCGATAAACTAATCCCACACAAGGACTTTCGAGGCCTGGGTGTCATCGACTGGGAGAACTGGAGGCCTCAGTGGGTCAGAAACTGGGGCTCTAAGGACATATACCGCAACAAGTCAAAGGAACAGATCCGAAAACTCCACCCAAACTGGCCGGAGAGCAAGGTCGAGAAGGAAGCGAAGGAAAGTTTTGAGAGGGCCGGACTGACCTTCATGAACCTGACCTTGGCCCTGGCTGAAGGTCGCAGGCCAGACGGGCTGTGGGGGTTTTACCTCTTCCCAGACTGCTACAACTATGGGTATAAGCAGCACCCGCAACGTTACACTGGCGAATGCCCCAACGTTGAGCATGTACGCAACGACCATCTGATGTGGCTCTGGAAGGAGAGCACGGCCCTCTACCCGTCCATCTACCTGGACTACGAACTCAAGTCCTCCTCCAACACTGTCAAGTTCGTCCACTATCGAGTCAAGGAAGCCATGAGGATTGCGTCCATCGCCCGAACAGACTTCACATTGCCCGTATTTGTCTACTCCAGACCTTTCTACGCCTACACCTTTGTGGTTCTATCAGAGGTAAGGTTTTTTTGAACAGGCTTTCTTACAGCATGAGCCCACTGGACATCTTAAAGGGACAGTGCACCCCAAGATGAAAAGGCATATTTTCCCCCTTGTCTGTTGTGCTATTTATCCATCCGTCCACCTTCTTTCAAGACATCAAAAGTAGAGTCTACTGGAACTACCTTCCAGTTAAAAAACTCCCGTTATACTGGAGAGAAGGCAGACATCTCTACGGCTGATATCTCCAAAACTCTGCAACTCATACCAAAAAAAATCTAGATGGACAAATAGCACTACAGGCCAGGAGAAAAATATGTATTTTTGATTTTGACCTCAATGGAGAACGGAGAAACACCGCAACAGCATGATGTTGGAATGATGCAACCTAATAGCAACCCACCAACATCCTAGCCAACTGGCTGTAAGATGTCTGCATTCTCTCCAATATAATGGAACTAGATAACAAATAAAGTTGCAAAAGGACTCCCCGCACACTTTGTAATATGACATTTTTTTTGTAGTGTTTCAATACGAGACCTTCAACAGGCAAAACTGATGTTATATTGCAAGTGTGTAGTACTTTTGCAACTTTGTAGCAGAAAGAAAGTAGTTCTGGTAAATTCTACACTAGAAAGACAGTAGTTCCTACATGCAACTGCTCACAACAAGGTACGTGGATTATCTTGAGCAACCAGGTCATCATTTCTGGAAAGAGACATTGTTGAGTTTTGAGTGCCATCTAGTTCAGACATTTCTATGGCCGATGTCTCCAAAACACAGCAACTTACACTTCAGCAGTATAGATGGATTAGAACTACACGTAAGAGGAGAAAACACTCAAAAATCTTTACGATTCAACCTTGAGCTATCTGTCTGTCATGATGGTTGTTTGGTGGCTGGGTTTGTATGAATATTATAATTGAATAGTTTTGAGTTGAGTATGTTTGTAGCCACAAAAGCATTTATAAAAATCCAGAACAGCAGGAGTGAAGTCAGTGACTTTGGATTGCTGAATGTGTCATAAAAAGTGAGGAAACTGTTAGATTAAACTAAAAACTACCCATGTCATTCTGTTTCAGAGCGACCTGGTTCACACCATCGGGGAGAGCGCCGCCTTGGGAGCATCAGGCGTCGTCCTCTGGGGATCATCAGAGTACGCTCGATCACAGGTAATAGTAAAAATTTAACTTAAAAACTATTGTTCAAATGGGTGAGAACCGATTTAAGTGGTGCATAAATGGTGTTTATTTGTCAACATGCACTACAAAGGTTTTAAAAGTCTGAATACCAAATTCAATAAAGAGAAACTCCCCAACCCCCAAAAAGCTTTAAAGTCACCTAAAATCAGATCAAAGGAGCAGCCTCAAACCAAATGATTACTATGTTATAGTATTACCCCTACATTATAACATACATTATATAAAACAAGCCACAGAGCATCAGGGAACAATAAATCGCAGGCAGTCACGGTGCATAAAACACAAAAAGTAGGAACACACATCATTATTCTCTCCTCCAGAATCTCACGTTTCCAAAAATAGTGCTTTTTTTCTGACCAAAATCGGGAGACAAAGCATCTGACTTATGTGTGAAAGTGGTCAGGATTTTTGTTGGTGGCTGTGGATTGTTTTACATCCTGTTTACAACGCTCAGCTGTAAATCTGTCTTGCAATCGTCACAGAGAGAAATTTATGTCAGATGACACAACTGAAATGAGCTGAGTGTCACTTGAGTTGAAGATTTCCATGGCCAGTCATCAAACTCTTGAAACATTTTACTTATCACTGCCAAGTCCTGGAAAAGGTCAGCGATCCCTCCCTTATTTGAACAGATTCCCACTATTTTGAGTTCTTAACCCGCCATAGTGATGTGTGTGGTTCTCTAGCAAAGGATATATTTCATTTACCTTTCCCAAACTAAAAACACAACTGCAAATATTTCTGAAATGCCTATTGTTCTGACAGCCCACTATTCTAAAACCCCAAAAATCTGAAAAATGTCCCAATATAGCGCAAAAGCCCATTTGTCCTTAAAACAAAGGGTCCAGTGCTCCAAAAATACACGCTGTCCATGGTGCCGAATCAGCAGAGGTGATTAAGTTATTGATTTAAAACATGAAAGACGACACCAAAGATCTTTTAATTTTACAGACTAATGACAGCGTCTTCTGTCTCCTGCCTCCTCCAGAGGAACTGCCTGACAGTGAAGAAGTATATCGACGGTCCGCTGGGACATTATGTCATCAACGTCACCTCGGCCGCCAAACTGTGCAGCAAAGCGCTTTGCAAGAAGAACGGCAGATGTGTCCGCAAGAGCCTTGACTCAGGTGCCTACCTGCACCTGAACCCGCGCTTCTTCCACATCCACCGCAACCCGACGCCCAGGGGCCCTCGCTTCCACGTCAGCGGCCACCTCAACAACCACGACATCCTGGACATGAAGCACAAGTTCACCTGTCAGTGCTACCAGGGCTGGACGGGCGTTTACTGCGAGATGCCCCAGGCTCCACCCCGTCCTCCTCCTCCGCCGCTTCAGCCTGCCATCCCTCCACCTCACCCCAGGGAGAACAGCCTGCTGGGAGATATCCTGCTCCTCCTGTCCCTCCATTTCTCCTGCCTGTGCATCATCATGTTCCTGGGACTCTGTCTGATTATCAAGTGTCTCATACTGTAGACACCAAGACTTCATTTTAGGACCACAGCTGTAGAGAGGACAACAGACCGCTCAGTAGATGCTACACCCGTTAGCCTGACATAAAGTGTGCTCAGCTGCAGTTCCTCTAATGTCCACTAGATGCCGCTCCAAGAAAACCTGCATTGAAATGAAATGAAACCGCCAACTTCTCTCTACAAAGATTAAAAAAAATAGTTGGTTCTCAGTAGTTGAGTTTCACGTTTCAAGTGTTTCCTGTTGGTGATTTTGAAAAATGTCTTTTAATTAAAGGAATATTTCTTCAAAATTCAATTCAATTCTCAAAAGTTTCAGAGACAAACAAAAAAGAATTAAAACACCAAGAAACCACTGCAGCAACCAAGAACTGTCCTCAAGCTCCTCGAACATTTGTTTTAGCAAAGGCAGAACTCTCAAAAACAAAGTAGGCCACTGTTCATCATGCATGGATAACCTATCAATTAAATCTCCTCCAGTCCAAGATGCTGAAATTGTGCCAGTGTGTCTGTGAACGGGCCATGAATGAGCATGTGAAGAGGGTGAATGTTGTCCTCGGAAGACTAGAAAAGTCCTACATAAATGCAGCCCATTTACTATTTCTAGCCTCATAGTACAACTTAGAAAATATATTTCTGTGCAAATTATTTTTTTCCAAACAAGTATTAAGATGAGCTGCTGTGACTCTGTCAGCCTTTACTTACTGGTGCAAAAATCTGCCCTTTCATACAACTGTAACACAGACTTCCAGGAAGAAGTCAAGAAATTTTGATTGGGTGGCCAAACCATATTTACTGATTGCTCTTATCATAAATGATCATCCTTGCAGCTGTGAGGTGCTTACAGTCTGGAAATTTAGAAGAACCTGTGCATATCTTTTGACAAAACATGTCTAAATACACTGTCTCTGTTTGTTTCTAGTGAAGTGAAGCAAACTGTTCTACAAGTTTCAATGGATGTTGTGAGATCTGTGTTCTGCTGTAAAACTGTGTGCGCATGTGAATCCAAAGTAACTGCAAGCTATGCGGATTTGCTTTTGATTGAGTGTTCCTATAAAAGTGTGCTAATTATGCCTTGGTGTTTTTACAGCTTAAATAAAAGAGATCATTTGAATAATTACAACTTTACATTCAAAGTTTCAAAATTTCAAAAATGTCTGGCATGCTTTCTTCAATAATTTCCTAAAACTGGGAAAAATGCATTTTAAAGTTAAAAGTATAGATTGAAAAAATTACTCAGCAACTTGCATTTTAGTGTGTCGGAAACAAAACTAATCACTTTGTATGACAGTGAGCTGGAGTCATTTTCTCTAACAGGAGCACAAAATAAACATTAGTTTTCTATAACAACCTCATAAAACAGTCACTAAATCAACAAAGACGGTTCAGACAGTTTACAGTCTCAGTCATTTGTTTAATTGGGGATAATGACTGTAATGAAGCTCACATCACAGCCAGCACTTCATCAGCCTGCAGAGTGAATCTGCAGTTTGGTGGTGATGGAGTCGTCAGTCAAATGAGTCATAAGCGATCTGCGGCGGGACGGGTCACATGACCAAACAGTTTAACAATAGCCCCCGTTTGTCTCACGGGAAAGGGAGGGACGGCCGAGTGTCGACACTGTTTTGGGGGATGAGGGGAAGGAGGAGAAGCTTATGTTGAAAGAAGAGCTGTCAAAACAGAGTAAACTGTCAAAACAGAGTAAACTGAGGATTACAGAAAGTGTTGAAGTCAGCTGATTATAAATTAAAGTCTTTACCAGCTCGACTTTAACAGAAGCTTTAGAGTTTCAGCTCTAATCTGCTGCTGCTGGAGGATCAGAGAGCTCCGTGATGCTGAAGGCCGTGTGATCTATGTTTTTATGGTTATTTTTGTTTGTCTTTATATTTATGGAGATATTACTGAAGCCAGTAGGTGTTGGGAGGAAAAGGTTTGAGAAGTTTTGTAATCCCTGACCTCAGGTTTTTGGTTTGGTTTGTTTGTTTGTTTCTCAGCAGGATTACGGAAAAACCACTGGCTCGACAGTCATGAAAGTTAGAGGAAGGATGTAACACGGGCCAAAGTAGAAACTATTCAGTTGTGGAACAGATATATTAATTATTTTTCTTTAATTATCTCTCCAAGTGACCTTTTAGTTTTATGACACGAGTTCCCACAACTTAACAGATTTGAAAGAGTAGCTCAGCGTTGTGGGAAATAAACTTATTATCTTTGTTTTTCTCTGAGAGTTCGTGTTAAGTCCACAGCTGGAGTGAGGATGTGGTTAGCATAGTTACGGTGAAAACTGGAAGCAGCGGGAACTGCTAACCTTCATCTGTCCAAAGTTTAAAAATGTACCCACCAAAACTGTTACAGCTCACGATTTAATATGTTGTAACTTGATTAATCTGTACACTGATTACAGAAATGCCTTTGTAGGGTGTCTGGGCTCAGCCTTAGAGATAGGGTGCAGAGCTCGGACATTTGGAGAGAGCTCGGAGTAGAACCGCTGCTCCTTCGTTTTGAAAGCTGCTGGCTGAGGTGGTTCAGGTATCTGATTAAGATGCCTCCTGGGTGCCTCCCTTTTGGAAGCTTTCCGGGCATGTCCAACAGGGAGGAGGCCCCAGGGTGGAGGGATTACATATCCCATCTGGCCTAGGAACGCTTCGAGAATACCCTGCTGCCATCTCAACCTGACCCTGGGTAAGTAGAAGAAAATGGAACAGACGGATGAATGGATGGATGGATGGATTTCTGAACAAACACCAGTGCATCCATCCACCAAATACTTCTGTGCAGCAGCTGTGGACATTTCCAGCTGATTGCCAGATAAAGTTGGTGAGCATAAGTTTTGGATTTGGTCCAATGGTAGCAAACCTGGCAACCTCATGGTACAATAAGACTTCAGGAAGCTGCACACAGTCACTGCACGCCATGCCATGATTGACAGCTGAGCTCAACTCTGTACAAGTTTTATACAGTGGGAAGTGTCGTCCATCTTTATTGACAGTCTTTGGTCAGTACCAAACTGCTTGTTTATAAAGCAGTTGCTCTTCTCACTCTACTGTATGAAGCAGAGACCCGGACCACCTTCACCTGACACTATAGACACACCTGATTGTTATTAGCGTCGATACTGATGGTTTTAACGGTTATTTTCTCAGGATTTTTACCTTTATTTTGACAGGACAGCCAAAGAGCAGACAGGAAAGGGTTCAGAGAGAGAGGGGATAACACGAAGCAAAGGGCCGCAGGTGGGAGTCAAACCAGCAGCCGCTGCAGAGGACTGATAGCCTCAAAACATGGAGTGCACGCTAGACCTCATATACTATTGTTACTGGCAGCAGTATCTGTTCAAATGAATGGTACCCAACCCTATGACACAGTGCCACACCATCTCTGATCTGAGAACACTAGTATCAGATCTGCGATCTGTATTGGCAGATACTTTGAGTTGGGATGTGGGAATCTGACTCAGGAGAGATAAAGATAGAATGATTCAACTTTAATAGACAGATCAGGGCTCTTGAGTCCCACCAGAGAACAATCTTGAGCATCCGCTGGAAGACAGACACAAACATCCTGCCTGGAAGCTGTCCAGTTCAACCACAATCTGAGCTGCTGGTCACTGGAGCAGTTTGGAGGTTTGAGGCCATGCGTGAGGGCACCTCAGTGGTGGGAATGAGGAAGGGGCAAGTCCTGCCCCATTCCAAAATGGACAGGACAGGTAGTACATAGGCTGATGTGTCCATACAGTCTGTGTGCAGTCTTGATCCTGCACAGAGGTCACGGTCATGAGGATGCTCACAGCTTTACTCACTCAGAATTATTCTGCAGCTCCAGAGATCAAACCAGCAACCTTCCAGTCTAAAGCCCACTTTTCCGATCTGTTAAAAAAACATAAAGCACAAAAGTTAAGTTGAAGTGATGAAATTAATAATGTCAAATGACAGTATTGAGTTGACATAACTTTGCATGACACATTTTAGACATTTGTTTGGAGAGACGGACTCAAAAGTTCTGCTAAATTAAATAAAATAAATGAAATTAGTTGATGGCTCACCTTCTGATGAACCTGTTCATTAAACATGTTTTGGACATGAATATGAGTTGCCAGGCACATAAAACAGAGTGACTCAGAACATTTTATGTTGGCTAAAAACATGAGAGTTTGTCCAGCAAAAACACAATTAAGCTACTTTTTTGTGGTTTTCGGCTCCTCAGAAGACTGACGCTGTGACCAAACACTCCACCCCGAGTGGAAACTGTCAGGTCCATTCTGCACCAACATCCATTCACTCCTGGCTTTCTTATTTTTGAAATAATGACAAATAATCACACCCACATCTCACTCCTCCCTTCTAACATCTTTGGCCTCCACTTTTTAGATCTCTTTCTTTCCAGACAGTCATCAGTTTCAGTTCTTTTCTATGAAAAGTAACAGATGCAGACAAATAATAAAAGAATTTATCATATTTCACATTCTGTTTTTGAAGGTTACTTCACCAATGTGTGGTAATATAGCCTGGAGTTTAGTTTTTCCACTTGCTGCCACCATCTTTGTCTGAAGCGAGAAAATCCAAATCCAAATTTACAAAAGAAGTGGAGATTAGGTGGAGCTGAAACTGGATGAGCGAGCACCAAAAACCACAGCTGAGTGAGAAAACAATCAATTATAACAGTGAAATAATCTCCTGAGAGCTGAACTGCAAAAACTGCTTACCTTTCTATCTGGAGACAGAAGTTGGGGTTTTCTCATTCACTTCAACGGTCAGAGTTTAACAGAAGAAGAAGAAGAAGAAACCTGCAGAGAGATTGATCAGAAAAAAAAACTGACTTCACAAAATGACTTAGAAGGACTGGCTGTTGTATTTATGAGAAAGGGGAGTGTTGGAGTTCACACAGCTAACGCAGGAGCTTTAGATCAGCGGGAAGAGAAGGGGAACCTGGAGTAGGGGAACAGTCAGAATGAGCACAAGACATGGAGCAACAAAACTCCGTAGCCTCCTGTGGGGCTTTTCCACTGGCACTTTTGGCTGCACTGGGTCAAACCGAGCCACGCTGATTTACATTTCCACTTTTATCGCACCAAGCTGTGCCTGAGATAGATCTACACTGGAGCGGGGCCAAAGCGAGCCCAACTCGACTTCAAGTGGGCTGCGGTGACGTCTCACCAGGTGCGGCCAACCCCGTGACGAGCCTCCTTTGTCCCCATCGAATAAGCGAGTGTTGTGACACTCAGCTCTTGTGTGTGCAGGACAACAGAGAGGAAGACGTCCCCCTGAAGATGTTGTTGTGAAGAATAAAACAGTGTGTTTATCCCAGAGACATATTTATCTACCGTTTTACAGCCACTCGAATCGAGCTTCCTTGAGCTCGTCTTCAGTTAAAAGACACACCTTCACGCAGGTAGCCCTGTCGTCAAGGAAATGCAAACCCCTGCTGTGCTGGGCTGGCAGCTCTGTGTTTTCGGAAAAGAGCCACCAGTGAACATGGCCGGACCGAGACAGATGGAGGCTAGTTTGATGACAAGGGATACGGTACTGAGATAATTTACAACTGCTACGACCTGCACATACAGTAGGAGGAGTTAGCCTTTTCCCAATAAGCCTAACAAAGATGGGCTTTCTGACAGAAAGCCCATCTTCAACAGCCTCCATCCAGGGTTCTGAGTTCAGGTCAATGAAGACCTGGTAAACGGGGACAGAAGTGGCGTGAAGTAGGAGAGGTGCGAGGGGGACGTCAGGCATCAGTAAGCAAAGGTCACGGCGGGGTTGGCCCCGGGGGGCCAGGAGCCAAATGCAGCAAGAAAACTTCAGATATCTCTGCATAAACATCTTTGACATCAAAACTTATTTCTTCACATTCTGTTGATAATTTTAGTTATAAAAGGATTTTAAAGGATTTATAAATGTATATACAATACAAATTTTCAACAAGCTTATATGACCTTTTGGTGGTGCTATGTGCAAACTCAGAGGATCACCAGAGTCATTAAGGTCCATCCTCTGTGGACAATGAACCAGATTTCACAGCCTTCAAATCTACTCGTGAGTAAATGTGACTTTGGCAGGCCTGAAGGTGACTCTGCTGAATAACTCTGACAGCTCGACTCTGTTGGTGTTATTATCGGATTATGATGATTGACAACCGAGGAAATAAACAGCCTCAGGATCTGCAACTCACCGTCCTCTCAGTTTCATGTCGGGGTCTCCTTCCTCTTCATCCTCTAAACAAAAACCTAAGAGTGTGAGAAAGTCATGTTGTCAATGGAAGCTGGATCAGAAAACAGTATTAAAAACAGGTTTTTCTCTTCAACTGTTTTTATTCGACCACATGTAAAGAGTTCCCTCTCTCAAATACCGTATCCTATATCCACTTTGTAAAATAAACTCTTGAGGTTCATCATTCAATATGTCTTAAACACAGTTTACAGAAACCAAACACCTGTAATTTTACAACCCGCAGACATCAGTTAGCTCCTGTACTTTATCTAATTACCATAATCAGCTTTAGTTCAGTGTCAGCAGTCACTCTGAATGTTCAGATCATCTGTGGTGAAGCTGGAAGAGACTCACCGTGACTTTTCTCTCAAACTGACAGTGACAGTGTGTCAGTGGAAAACTTCACTCAAAGAAAATCAAATCAGTCATCTTAGAGTTACAGGACAGAACCTTTAAAAGACTCTGTGTGTGCATATTAAAACTCCTTAAAGGTTCTGTATGTAACTTTCAGAAAACCCTTGTTATTTATGACAGAAGTGGCCATTAAGTGAATTGTCGTCAGCATCTTATTGCTTGCGTTCGCAAACCGTAGGCACGAACATAATTCACAAGACTGATCGCTGAAATTAACACTGGATGCTGTAAAATAAATTACAGTCATATTTAGAATAACATTACCATCTGTAATATTTGGGTTCCTCCTGGAAATCAAAGATTTGAATCATCAGTCGACTGAGATTTTATTTTATCATACTAAACTGTAGGAGGACACACACTTTACTTTCTCTGTCTGTGTGAAAATCTGATATTTTCATGCAACAGATGATGAAGAAAGGCGTTAAAAGCTAATGTTAACCCCTCAAGACAGTATTTTACTATGTTAGCTAGCTAGCAATTGGTCTGCGTTAGCAAGCAAGCTAACA
>JAJHUR010115836.1:1147-11950 GCA_027495735.1 Lutjanus campechanus | reverse complement strand
CACCAACACACACACACACACACACACACACACACACACACACACACACACACACACACACACACACACACACACACACACACACACACACACACACACACACACACACACACAGTAAAAGCACAGCTTTGGTACGCAAATCCACTTAAATCCACTGCTGAGCAGAGAGCACAGAAGCCCAATCTCAAAACTGGCAAATATTCAAAGGTTCAGCTAATTTAATTTCAAGGTTCAAAGGTTGCTTATTAACAATCCCTGAATACATTAAGTACAGTAGTATGTGGACAGCCCTGTCCACATACTTTTGGCCATACAATTCTACAGCATACACTGATATTTTAGACAATGTGCTGTTTCAACATGACAAGGCCCTGTCCACAAAGTCAGGCCCATAAAGAAATGTTTGCCCAGTTTGGTGTGGAAGAACTTGACAAGACTACACCAAGGTTTTTACAGGTCCACCTGAATCCTAGGACCTCTATCCGATCTGGGACCAGTGTAGATTCGATCCACATTTATAAGGTCAGTTGTGTCTGGGTCAGTGTCTGTTCTAATCCTGAGGGTTCCAGGTCTGTTTTAACCCGACACACCAGATGGTTTGTTACACAGAACCATCTGGGAAGTCGTCCTTAGAAACTGTTTGGAAAAGGGCAGGCACTTTCAAAAAAACACTTGGCAGGTGATTAGATGAACCATCTGTCTATCACGTCTAACAATGGTTAATTTCAATCAGTCAGATCAAAACTGAAAGCTGGTCAGGAGAACAGTGAAAATATCTTTTCCATGTAGAAAAGCCTTCAGTTCTTTCAACCTCCTCAAGACTCGCCATTGTTTGTTCAAGAAGAATCGCCTCCATGGATGCTTCTTGCTGCCAGTAGTCCCCCATAGGATACTGAATGGCTGCACTACTTTGTACATGAGTGGACAACTTGAAGCCTGGCAAGATGGATTCTTGTGTGATCTCATGATTTCGTGAATTCAGCTGCCTCACAAGGTAACCAGGCACAGAGGAGACCTTACATCAGGTAAGACAAAGTTTTCTTTTGACAACTTATTTATGTTACAAATTAATGTTGATAGCAATCAGCTGTGAAATCGGTCCTGATCGGGTCTGTTTCAGGTCTGGGTGGTATATTGTCAGGTGTTTTTGGGTTTGGGCACAGATTTTTGACTTTATTCGCTAGGACAGCTGATGCCTTGACAGGTAAGCAGTTGGAGAGAGGGGAGATGACACAGAGCAAAGGGCTGCAGGCTGGAATCAAAACGGGGCCGCTGCAGAGGACTGATGGCCTCAGTGCATGGGCCACACGCTCCACCACCTGAGCTACTGGGGTGCCCCATGAACTATACCTCACTGTAACCATACTTCAGTTGACAAGATCATAATCTTTCCTACTCTTTACTGCATCATAGTCTACTGCCAAGAAACTGTAAAATTGTTGGCAATGGATGAAAAAAAAAAGAAAAACCACTGTCGTAAATGATAATGCAGCATTTTGCAGAATTATTCAACACTGATATGGCTGTCAGGTGATACAACAAAGTCTCGCAGCAGTTTGTGAAATGGTCACGAAATTTAATCTTAGATTTGTGTACATGGACACAAATTTTCCTTTCTTTGGAGGGGGTGGGGGGCTTTTTATGGATTGAACAGCTGAAGATATGACAGGAAATGGGGAGAGAGAGAGGGGGAATGAGATGCAGCAAAGGGCTGCAGGCGGGATTCCAACCCACGGCCGCTGCACAGGAGTCACAGCCTCCATACATGTGGCGCGCACTCTACCAACTGAGCTACCTAGGCATCCCATATTTTAAACCATTGTATTATCCACCGACGTCCCTAAATATGCAACGTCCAGTCACGTGTTGAAAACAAAGGTCTTAGGCACCAAAACTATTTGGTTCAGTTGAGGAATAGATTGTGGTTTAGTTTAAAATAACCAACTTCACTAAAATAACATCTTTAAGGCAACTGACACTGACTGTTGGTCTCACAACAGAGAACTGAACCCTTTGTGAAAATCTTGTGTTTGTTTGACCTGCCTGTCCACCCTACCTCCTGTATACGTGGACTTTTTTGCCCTTTAAATGTTCGTCCTTGTGCTGCCACAAAAAAATACTGAAAATATGTGTTCATGTGTTCATGTGCAGTGTTGCGCATAAACTCAAAATGAATGACATACAGTCATTATTTTAAGATATTAAGTCATTATTTTAAGATATTTAGTCATTATTTTAAGATAGGGGAGACTGGGGGCAATTGTAATGTTGTCATACTTGAAATATATGAATCATCTTCTGATATGAGAAACATATATACGTGCACTAAATAATTATACAATTGATATATTAAATATTCAATGCAATATTAAAATTCATGCAAGGAGTCACTGTAACCATTGCCCCCGCCTGGTGAGGGCAATTGTTACAGTCGTTGGGGGCAGTTGAAACACTGAACTATTGTAAGATTTTAATTATTTGGATTGACATAAAAGTAATTTTACAATTACAAATAAAATCAATACAAAAACGTGAATATTGTGCATCATTAAATATAACGTTATTATATAGACTCCTATGTCCCCGGTAAGAGGAGATTCTATTTCAAAAAAACAAAGCAACAACCCCAAAAGGAATTCATGTAAACTAGTTCATTTTAGTCATTTTAATCTCTGTGAGGTGAACTTTGAGCTAGCTCTTTTTAAGTGTAAACTTGCCCAACACTGTCCACACTGTGCGCAAATCTATAAACTACATGTCCCGGCTATTTCACAGCTGCTGCAATCAATGCTCGACATGTTCGATGTACATTCATGCTCTGTTCAGACAGCTACGTTAACATCCTTTACAACACTCTTCTCAAATTACACCAAGGCACTCTTCCCTGTTTGATTGAAATTATATACATATAGAGTATATACCCTCACACATACGTAGCCCCTCATAAGCACCTCAACTATCTATCAATCATCCCATCACACAAACGCTTGCACCAGCAACTCCTAAATGGACTGACTTCATATTTTAATTTAGTGTATGTGGTTTTAAAGTGGGATGGTTAGTCGAGGGGGCGGTGTTGGGGTATGAAGCAGAAGAAAAGAAAAAAAAAACAGATGATTTGCAGAGGTAAGTTCAAGTGGATATCTGTCCGGGGTTAAAAGTGAAAGTAATTCATTACGGGGAGATAGTGCTTGGCGATATTCCTCATCTTGACGCCTTGCGGTGTGGCAGTTGAGAGGGGTGAGGTGAATGGGGGGTGAAATGGTCGGCGGTGGCGGGATGGGGCTGAGGGGTGAGCAACATCTACCGCCCCCATTGGAGGAGGAGGAATGGCGATGAAGGGATAAGGGCCAAATTGATGGTCATATTTTACAGTGGGTCAGTGAGGAGCGTGCTGTCCAACACTGTAATTACAAGTTTGGTTAGAGGAGAGCGGGAGAGAGAGGGGAAGAAGAGAGACAGTAGTCTTTGTCACGGCCGTAAATGAACAGCCAGCCTTAATTGAGTGGTAACCTCTGAAGCTGTTGTGCTAACACTGCAGAGAGATGGGGAGATGGAGGGAGAGAGGGGTAAAAAAAAAAAAAGAGGAGAGAAGTGCTGATAAGGCCTTTTGTGTTCGTCAGTTTGCTGCCTTATCCTTCCCCATCCTACACGACTGAGAGCCAGAATCTCACATAGACACACACTATGCAAGGAAAACATTTTAATACCAAGAGAAGAGAAATAATAAAAAAAGAAAAATAAGATGTATTATTGACCCTGCCTATAGTACCGGCCTGACAGTTTGTGAAATTATCACAAAATGTAACATTATCCACTGTTGTTCTCTCTCCAGATACAAGATAGCAATAATAAATATGCCACATCTGATCACGCTTTCAAAACGAAGGTAGAATTAGCAGGTTTGGGGAGCAACAGATTACATGTAACAGGATTATGTAATCTGGATACAAAAAAGAGGAACTATATTCCATTACAGTTACAGGTAAAAAAGATATAACCAGATGACAGATAAATGTCATAAAAATGGGGGATTATTAGCAGGATTACAGTTTTAAAATAAAGAACGATATCCTACCATGCACAGTGCACACACAGCTGACAATTCATCGTGAAAAAATGCTTCACTGGGTGGAAATTGCAACATTTTTTGTCTTTACCTCACAACAAATATGAATCACTTAGAGCTGCAATGATTAGTCTATTATTAATCCACTATTAAATTAATCTGGATTGTGATTGAAAATGTATTTTCATAATTGATTTAATTGTTTTGAGCCTTTTTTTTTAAAGAAAAAAAGTCCAAAATTCTCTGATGTCCATTATTTTCTGCTTTCTTTACTCCCCTCTGACAGTAAACTGAATATTTTTGAATTGCGGACAAAACAAGATATTTGAGGACGTCATCTTGGACTTTTATGAAACATTGATCCATTTAAAAAAAGAATTTGATTAGTGGAGAAAATGGGCAACAGATTAATTAATAATGAAAGTAATCATTACAGGAAAGACTTAAAAAATCATCCTAAACATATGGAGCTTCTTAAAATGTGAATATTTTCTGGTTTCTTTACTCCTCTCTGACAGTAAACTGAATATTTTTGAGTTGTGGACAAAACAAGACATTTGAGGACGTCGTCTTGAGCTTTGATCAACATTTTTCACCATTTCCTGACACTTTGTGAACCAAACAGCTGATCGATTAATTGAGAAAATAATCGTTAGATTCAGCCATAAAAACACTACATTAGGCTAAAGAATTTCACCTGATTTCATACTAAGGTAATCAAAAAAGTAATGGAGAGTAATTAAATTATATTACTTTAATATTATGATACTTGGATTACATTACTGACTGCTTTTTTTAACAGGTACCTTTTAACAGGTTAGGTTTAGGAAAACATCAAGGTTTGGGTTAAAATGACTACTGTAATACAATTAAGGTATCAAGGTGATATGCTATCATTATACAACACAGGGTTACACAATGAAATGAAAGTTTTAGTTCCTTCATGCTACACAAACACAACATACAGAAGAGTGAGAAGTCAGATGTCAATGGTCATATCAAACAGAGCAGTCAAAAATAGAATTACTGCCTCAACAAGTCCATGCATGTCTCCACCAACCACTCAAGTTACAGTTTACAGTCATGTCTGTCCACACTTATGTAATGTCTGTAGTGAAGACTAGTGGAACCTACAGTACCACTATATTGACCTGTACAAGACTTTCTTGCTCTTCATGCTGCATTCGTCCGTATTACTTTAAAAAGCGCTGATTGCCAGAAAAATATTGCCAGTTATCATCCATGTACACAAATATATAGATTCCATTTGGTGACTATCTCGTGAACTGCAGTACTACTGAGCTGGTTTAAAGCTTTTTAGCGCAAGGTCCACTTACTCAGTCCACATCTCATGGCTAAAAGCTTGAGTGCTGGGAATTTCATCTCTTTCATCTCAGGCAAGTCATCTCAATATGGATGGACTGATGCGGATCAATTGCCATGATATTTGGTCACCGGTCCAAAAAGGATGAAGCACGAGGACTTTGTTAAGTATCCAGTGAATGTACTCAATGGTCTGGCAAAAAACAAGGTTCCCACACCTTTTCTGAAGTCAGATTCAGGCACTTTTCCAGCATCTTACAGCTGTGGTAGATTACATATTTATATACATATGCTCAAAAAATTTCTACATGTGTCACCTGTCTGTAAGTAGACTTGGCATCTAATTAGAGTTGAAAAAATGAATCAGATATTAATCAATTATTAGATAAATATCTAACTATTTTGATGATTGATTGGTTTGAGTAATTTTTTAAAGAAAAAAGCCAAAAATCTCTGTTTTCAGCTTCTTAAATGTGAATATTTTCTGCTTTCTTTACTCATCTCTGACAGTAAACTGAATATCTTTGAGTTGTGGACAAAACAAGACATTTGAGGACGTCACCTTGGACTTTGGGAAACACCGATCGACATTTTTCAACAGTTTATGGGCCAAACAACAAATCCATTAGTGGAGAAAATGATCAACAGATTAATCATTACAGGACGTATGTCCATGCGCTCCACATGTTTAGACCTATTTTTCAAGTGAAAAGGTTGTGACAGGGTCAATTATTCAATTAATCATCCAAATTCTCTGATTTCAGCTTCTTTAATGTGACTATTTTTTTTGGTTTCTTTACTAAATGAGTCTCTCTCTGGCTGTATTTCTTTATCTAAAAAGCAAACTATTTAGTGAAACAGCAGCTTATTGTGAAAGTAATGCAATTACGAATCCAAGCACTTCTAAAACCTTTGCAACAATACATTACATTCAACATACATTCAAGGACTTCCAGCACCTGAAAGAACCCTGACCAAATCTGGTTCAGACGTTCATGGTTCCCAGACAGTGCATCCTAATGACAAATGGTATCCTCTGACTTTTTTAATCTGGTGTCACTGTCGGGTTATTGGATGGTTTGCCATGAAAAGTGTGTAAATAAAGTGAGTGAAATCACAGCAAAAAGCCCAGGATTCAATTCTTTTGCAGTGTTATTGTGAGAGAAGCTGTTAGCGCTAAGCTAGGATGGACATGGTTCATCTTGATACTGTTTGGGGTAGCTAATTGGCGAGGTAAAGCTAGCATGTATAATCCACTAGCATGTGCTACTGTAGAAGTTTGTTTTAGCTTTTTCAAACAGGGGGGGAAAAAAAAGAAGAGGTTGATGCTTGGTGACAAAGTCCTTGATGATCCATCGGCGCTCAGCTGAGCAGGAGATAAATCCAGCTACAGTACGATGAGACGGAGCTTCTCTCCTCTGCTGAAACATCTTTCGATCGCCAGAGAGCGCTCCCCCGTCGGTTGGAATACACGTCCTAAAAAAAGTTGCAGCGAGAAACCTTTAATGCTTCCCTCTGTGTGTCTTTCACTGCCTCCTCATATCTTCTCCATTTCTCTCCGTCTTTCCACTCTCCCCTTCCTATCTGTCTCTTTTCAATTCTCCTCTGCTCTAATTTTCCCTCCTCATCCCAGCCTGTGTGATTGTGGCGTCTCATCACAATTTTGGCAGACATTTCTTTTCATTTTCTTTCCTCATCTCCTGTCTTATTTTTGGCCTCACACCCCCTAAACCCCTACAACCACTCCCCCCCCACCCCTCTCTCTATTTTTTTTTCTCACTCTTTTCTCCTCTGTCTCAGTCTTTTCCTGCAATCTTTCGGCTCGTCATTTAGGACGGCTTGTTTCTTTCAATGTTCCGAGGTAATGGTGGAATATAACGGGCCCGGGCTGCCGTCGCAGAGAAAGAGGGAACAATTTGTTCCCTTTGCAGTGAGCGGGGGACAGTTGTGATCAAGGCTGTGATCTGCAAACGCACGGGGCCTGCTCGCACACACAAACACACACACACACACACACACACACACACACACACACACACACAAAGCGATGATGATGAGGCCATTTCCTCCCTCATCTCCAGATCCTCATCTAACCGCTAATGAAAAACACGACAATTACCCACAACTCTTTTCACCTCAGCCTTCAGCGGTAGTAATCTAGGCGCCGATATGAAGTCAGCTTGTCGTTTTCCTTCCACTGTCCCTTCTTCTTCCCCATCCGTCCATCCCCTTTCTCCTGTCCATTTAGAGAGGAGCTAGGCACCATGACAGTGATGACTGCTGCTGCTGCTGCTGCTGCTGCTGGATGGTGGTAAGAATGTGATTGGAATTGGAGATATGATGTAGCATTACTTACATGGGCCAGTGGGGGACTGACAAAGGCTATGTTGAGGGTAATGAAGAGTGGATTAAGGGTGAGTAATGAAGCAACGAGGATTACCATTTGGTACCATGGGAGCATCATGAAGCCTTCATTTTCTTAGTGCAGTCTGTGCATGTGTGTGCTCTGTCAATCTGTAAACCTCAGCCCTCGTCCAGTTTCAGATTTAATCAGAAATGGGAAGTAACTAAGTACAAATACTTTGTTACTGTACTTAAGTAGACTTTTCAGGTATCTGTAATATACTAGAGTATTTATTTTTCTGACAACTTTATACTTTTACTCCCTATATTTTAACAAACATCTGTACTTTCTACTCCTTATACATTCAAAACAGACTCATTACTTTACTCTTATTGTAAGACGAAAACAACATAAAAAGAAAACAATGAAAAAAGTTGAACAAGATGAACGTGACATAACAAAATGAAAACAACATAACAAGACAAAAATGACTAAACCGCACAAAAATGATGTAAGATACCTACAATACGTAAGATAAACAAACATAAAAGATGTAACAAGACAAACTATGATGTAACAAGACTAAAATTATGTAGAAGAGTAACAGGACAAAAACAGCGTAGCAAGACGAAAAAAACGCAACAATATGAGACAATGAAAATGTAACAAGATGTAGCAACATGAAAATGACCTAACAAGATCTAAGAACAAAAACAATGTGAAAAACATAAGACGAAAGCGACGTAAGAAGACGAAAATGACGTAACAGATGTAACAAGACGTAACCAGACAAAAAATGACATTACAAGATGAAAATGACTTAACAATATGTAACAAGATAAATATGAAGTAATGAGACAGAACGACAAAAAATTAGGTAAAAGACGGACTGGGACAAAAACAACGCAGCAAGATGAAAATTATGTAACAATACACAACAAGACAAAGCAACGTAAAAGTTCTAACAATTTGAAAACGACAACAAGAACTAACAAGACAAAAATGATGTGAAAGACGTAACAAGACGAAAATTCTTAACAATACATAAGACGAAAATGACGTTAAAAAAAAGAAAAAGAAAAAGAAAAAGATTGAATAATATATGCAAAGAAAATGACGTGAAAGACATAACAAGATGAATATGACGTAACAAGACGGAAATGACATAAAAGACATAGTGGGACAAAAACAACATAGCGAGACAAAAACAATACAGCAAGACAAAAACATACCACATAACAGTACATAAACAACATAATGATACATAACAAGACGTAAGTGACGTAAAAGACGTAGCAACACAATGACGCAACAATGATGTAACAAAATGTAACAATACGAAAACTACCAAACAAGACAAAAATGAAGTGAGAGGCGTAACAGCACGAAAACGACATAACAAGACAAAAATGTTGTAAAAGATGTAACAAGACAAAAACTATGTAAAACATGTAAAAAGATGAAAAGGATGTGAAAGATTTAACAGGATGAAACAGGCAGAGAGGGAAGCACCATGCTGGACAAAAGCTGAGGTCCAGGCAGCTTTGCACAGAAACAGTCAGAAATGTCCTTCAGAGGACGACTTTTTACTTTTATACTTCGAGTACATTTCAGAACCTGAACTTTTTCACTTTTACTGCAGTAAACAAGATGAATCAGTACTTCTACTTTTACCAGCCTTTATTTACAAAAGTATCTTTGGTCACCTGTGGATTTATTCATAATCATTATTCTCAGCATTATTTTCAATAAAGGAAAAAAAAAAAAGAATGATTTTAAAATTGAAGGCAGTTTAAGTGAAAATGAAGATATTCCGGGGGACACAACGAGATGACTTTAAAATTCACAATTTAATGAATGGCGTGCAGTTTTCTCTGTGCTGCGTGCATGATTACATGCATGCATATTTGATGAGGCCGTTGGCGGCCGTGCGGTCCACATGACAGTGCATCATCTCCTGACACTTTTCTACCTCTCTGCACCAGGTGACAGCAAGGTGTCAGTTATGATGGCACTTTAATTAATTTTGTTTGTCCTGTTCACTGATAGTCATGGACCGCTGGGTATCCATGTTCCTGCTGCTGGGACTGATGCAGAGCAGCCAGATAGTGGAGAGAGAGTGTGTATGTGTGTGTGTGTGTGTGTGTGTGCGTGTGTGTGTTTAGAATGAGACGTCACAGGATAGTCAGAGCCAGTTGCAATTCTTTGATTTCTTTCAATATTTAGTTGTTTACGGTATGCATTTGATCTTAAAGGGATATTTGCAGGTATTTGGTGGATATTGGGGTCAATATAAAAATGTTTTCTTAAATCCTCAGGCACTTAAACACACTTGACACCAGCTGAGATAAAAATTTCTCTGCCTCAACCACTCATAAAAAGACATTCTGTAACACTTGTAAATGCTGTTGCCAGGTTGTGGAGATTAAAAGGAAAGAACAAGAAAACCTCCCATTATCCAGACTGTCCCTGTTCCTAGCCTTGTAGTTACACCATGTTAAATTTATTTAAATGAAATTTAAATAAAATTACAATTTAGTTCAACTTGTTTTTTTCCCCCCTAGATCTGGGCTTCAGGTTCATAGGCTATGATGGGATTGATCTCATAAAGGTGATCAGACAAATCCAGTCGGGGTTATCTCGGGGTTGTTCCATTTTGATGCGCAGTCAGGTGCTTCTCAGCCAGTGTGTCATACTTTGTGTTTGGTAAAAGTTGACGACAAGATGCATCACCAGAGTTGAGAAAAGTATACACATTCTGCACTCAAGTAGAAACACAGATAGCTACTTGTTAAAAAAAAATACTCAGAAGTACTCAGTGCTTTAAGTGGAAAAAAATAAGTGCCGGTACTCCCCTTATTCGACTGGTGCCAGGTAAATTAGGCGGTGGGTAACAGCAGATCATTATATATAAATAGCCTACTATACATTAAATATATATAATATATACTACATATTTAAATACTAGGACATGATACTGATTTTTAAAAAGAAATTTGTTTTTATTGAGCTTTCAACTTTCCAGATAAATTCTGTTTGTTCACTTGGATATTAGCCCAGGGGCGGT